>CAUZXS010005723.1:25000-85000 GCA_963585895.1 Sepioteuthis lessoniana | reverse complement strand
TTAAGAAGTAGTTTTATAATGAAAATGCACAAAGACTAATAATAATAATAATATTTTTTGTGACTTGCTGTCCATGAACAGTGACAGCGACTGTTCTCGGTCACAACTGTGTCAGGTGCGCAGATAATAAACTACACCTGGGGTCTGGTAGTGCCATAATATACCAACCATGATAAAAATGTTGAATGAAAATATCACACAACGTGGAACCCAGGCAACAAGCAGGTGCTCTTCTGATAGCCAACATGGGAGACCCGATGGTCTTCCTGTTCTTTTTTTTTTCAGGTACACGAAATACGATTCAAGGAACTACAACAATCAGAGACGGAAAAGCAAAACATGGACAAGGAAAGACAACCAACTTGCACCACACTGCTCTTTTAGAAGCAATCCTTCACAAAGATAATATAGGAAAACGATGATAGAGATTTGGCAATAATGTGCTAATTTTCAGACAATTTAGCACCAAGATAAAGAAACGTTTTTTTTTCGACCTTGAAATACTAGAAATGTATCAGAAAATAAATAATGAACAAGGCAATAATACAGTACCCGACACAAAAAAAAAAAAAACGCCGAAAAATATGAACCGCCAACTCCGGAAAATGTAAACACTACACAACCAAATAACGCACAACCAAATAACCCAAAACAAACAATATCACAAGAACAAAAGGTAAACATAGAAAATATAAAGGGAATTATGAACAGTGAAAACACTACCTCATCATCATTAAGAAACATAGAATAGAGAACAGTTAAGATGAAAATGAAAAAAAATAAATCAAGTACTACCTTACATATAACCGAATTAAATGAACTAATCTATGTAGGGGCTAAATTAGTGAAAAAAAAAAATGGGAACCCCTTAAAAAGAATGAAGAAAAAATCAAAACCACGATGGGAAATTCTACTGGAAATGCGGATAAAAAATCTATGAAAACAGGATAAAATGATAAAACGAATGAAAGACGCTGGAATATGTTGGAACAAAAAGGACAAGGCGACACAAGAAAATATAACAGTAAAAGTTGTGGAAATAAACCCAAAAGTACTGGCGAGGGAAGGAAGATTAAAGAGATATCAACAAAGGGTAGATAAATACAGAGAAAATGTCATTCCAAAAAAGCTAAAGATAAATCTCTCAACAACTAGGAGGAAATCATTCAAAAACATACCAGCAACCGGATGCAGAATAAACCGAACGATTGAAATATGGCAACTAAAAAACAGAATGAAAAGGCCTAATCGATAAACAGCATGACAAGAGAATTAAAAAGACTCGAAAAAGGCCCAAAAAGCGGAAATACACATCAATTTACTCAAAACGACACTAAAAAATATCACTCTGGAAAACACAAGGCAATGATGGAATACATTGGCTTTGTTTCAAGAAATTTCCCTCCATTCATGACAGACTAGGACTAGAAACGAACAGATGCCTATAAGGAGCACACGTACCCGACTGGATGACCAAAAGAAAGACCATATTGATCCAAAATGATCCAAGTACACCGCCCCAAACAACTACAGACCCATAACCTGCGTATCAAAGATATGAAAAATATTAAAAGCACAGATAAGGGAAAATATTTACTTCTCACTAACAAGTCACGGGCTGTTCCCTGAGGCGCAGAAATGATGCCGCAAATAATCCAGAGACACAGCAGCGTTACTTTACATAGATCAGCACATCCTAAACGAGAGCAAAACCAGACGCTAAAATCAAGCAATGGTCTTAATTGACACCAAAAATGCATCTGACCAGGTCCCGAAAAGGTGGCTAATAAACTGTCTCAAAATGTGCAAATTATCACATGAAGTCATAAACTTTTTCGAGAAAACGATGAAAACCTGTAGAGTGGAACTGACAGCTAGAAGAAGTAGCTTAGCTGAAGCAAATATCCTCAGAGAAATTTTTCTAGAAGATACTCAGTCACCGTTACTATTCATAATTGCCATGATGCTACTCAACCATATACACAGAAAATACATAGCCGGGTACAAACTTAGTAGATCGCAGGAAACGATCAATTGCTTAATGTACGTATATGACGTCAAAGTATTTGCAAAATTGAAAAATAACTAAAAACTCTAATACAGGCAGTTAGAATATACAATCAAGACATAGGAATGGAATTTGGCATCGAAAAATGTGCCGGCTGACCACAGAATCAACCAGAAAAGATGTGAAAAGAAGGATAAGTACCACTACTTTTTAAGGGAAATGAAAAAAACTATGGAACATGAGTGTGGCAATTGTACCAATCGTGATTTGTGCTTTCGGTACAGTAATCGAAACTTCGGCACTACCGATAACGGCCAAAATACTGAGAAAATTCCGGAGACTTGAGGAGACTTCCTGTCACTCAAACTCCAGTGAAAGACCATCAGTTAAAACTGATGCGAAAAACTCTCCATAAGTCAATAAAAATAATTATAATCTTTGAAAACATTAAGTGAAAAGGTATATCCTCATTTTCTTGTTTTTCTTTTGCTTTTTGGGGTTTTATGGCATATCAAATCCATTTTAAGCAAATAGTTATTTTTCAAAAAATTCAGTTTAGCATGAGTACACAGTTTAATCATCAAAAACATTTTTCTCTCAAACTATCCAGTTTATTGAAACAGTTCTAATTCAGCTAATTCAGTATAGATATTGTTTACACAGAGTTAAATGTCAAAACACTTCTCTATTAAAAAATTCAGTTTAGTGTAAGTAGAGTTTCAATGTCAAAACAGTTCCATTTCAAACAATTCAGTTTAGCATAAGTACACAGTTTAAATGTATGTACAATTTAATTGTCAAAAACATTTCTATTTCAAGCTATTCAGTTTAGTCAAACATGGTCTGCAGTTAGTTCTATTTAACTCATAGATAGGGCCTTATCAGGTGCAACCATTCCTTACCAGAGTGGACCTGGGAGCAATGGCAATGAAGGAGTGATCGGCATTTCCCAAAGCTCCAGCATCACTGGAACCTCACCATCAGATTGTTTAGTGTCATATCCAGGACTCTCGTTGGGGGGGGGGGATTTTCCCCTCTGCAGAGGTGCAGTCGGTATATTCTCCAGCCCTAGCCGACTGGGCAACCAAACTTTGTATGTTTTCTATCCAAAATATCGAAGTAATTTCAGATTTCTATCTTAAAATAAATTATTTTCTTTGACTTTGTCGTAGTGAATTTAGTAGAATACCTGGTTAAAAAGAGAAGAGAAAGGCAACAGTAAATATAGAAAGATAGAACAATGTTTGGTGTCACATTGTCTGAACCTTCGTTGTGTGGACTTTCTCAGCAGGTCAAGTTTAAAATGCATTAGTTCGGTACGATTCCACTAGAAAAGAATAAGGAGAAAACAAAAAGTTGAATAAATGTTTAATGAGAGGAATACGTTTGTGAGACAAAAATGATGGTTTGTGGGTGTTTTCACTTTTGGCTATGTATTGCCCTTCACGAAAAGCTAAAAATCTGCTAGATTGTCGGCTATCTGTATCTTTGTCTGATCTTCTGCCTGTAGCACTATATGGGTTTCCCGCCAGGGCAGGCGATTCCTTTGTCTGTTTTGGCGCGAAACCAGACAAAGGATTTTTAGACCTGAAATCTCGCCGTATCCGGAAGTGGTAAGGGGACGCGAATGAGAGTTGGCTGGACAAAGGAGCTGGCGGGCAGTTGACGGGGGACCCGGAGGAGAGCAGTTGGCGTTGGACAGCAGAGAGGCGAGAAAAGAGAGTTGGCGTGGAACCACGGACAGGGGCAGTCAACACCGGACTCTGGAGACCTGTGGCAGACAAGATGGGGTCCAGCGAGAAGACCAGTCGAGATGACGGCATTACAGTTGCTTTGTGGAATTTTCGCTAGTAACCCACGCTAGCGATAGTCTGTACATGCATGTAGTATTGCATAACTCCTTCTGCTCTTTGTTAACCCCAAGCTTTGTTCGTGTTTGTTCGTCTGTTTTATTTTCTCCTGGTCCCCCGATCGTATTCTGTGTAGCGGTAAAGAAATGTGCGCTACCCGCTCAGCCACTAGTTGATCACCGGCCGGCTAAGAAGAGGAATGGTTCGAGAAAGAGGATGAATGCGTGGTAGGGGAGAAAGGGCGTAACATTATATGCCTAGCCGTCTGTATCTGTGTATCTTTTGCGTCAGTCTCTTATCCCTTCAAGTAGCAGACTTACTCTCCCGATCATATATTCAGGGTGGGGAGCATTTTTTTTTCTGGGCTTTCGGCCACCCAAGAAAGACAGCACATGAAAAAAAATGGCAGAAAATACTCTTCAGATGACAGTTAAAGATGTAAATTTAAAATTTTATAAGTTATTCATCAATTTTTCTCTTGTCATCTACGTTTTATACTTGCATAGAAAAATTAATGATTCTCACACAAATATATCTATGTCCTTATATCGACAAACATACATAGACACTTATAGGCATATGCATACCCATGGTCAACTCACTACCGTATACACATACATGCACACATTCACGTACTCACACCTACGAACGTTTAGCTAAGCGTGTATACCACTAAAAATAGCGTAACAATGTGTCAAAAAATGTAGGAGAAAGAGGACTCGCCAGCACTGAAGTTAGTGTCTATAAGTCGATTAGACGACACAAACAAAACATAAAAAAGAGCAAAGAATTACTAATTATAGTGGCCAGAAAAAAAGCAAGGATCAACAGAACAACAATAACAAAGAAAAAGTTAGGAAGAAAACATTTGTATTGATATTACAAGTTGGTTGGTTTGTTGAGTTTTATGGCATATTAACCTTTGTAGGTTATTTAACGCCAAATCCATTTTTATGTGAATAATCTGTTCTATTTAAAACAATTCAGTTAAGCATAATTACATAGTTTGTCAAAAACATTTCTATTTCAAACTATTCAAGCCGTTATATGTAACAATTCAGTTAATTGTAAATACAGTTTTGATGTCAAAAAACAATTCTATTTCAAGCTATTCAGTTAAGCATAATCACGTAGTTTAAATGTAAATACGATTTAATTGTGAAAAACATTTCTATTTCAGGCTATTCAGTTTACTCAAACAATTCATTTTAGCATAAGTATGCTGTTAGTTCTATTTAACCCATAGATAGGGCCCTGTCAGGTGCTACCACTCCGGGCCCAGGTGGACTTGGGAGCAATGGCAATGAAGGGGTACCACGCATTCCCCAAAGCTCCAGCACTGCTGGAACCTCAACGTCAGATTGTTTAGTGTCATATCCAGAACACTCGTTGGCGGGGGGTCTTACCCTTCTGCAGAGAAGCAGTCAGTGTATTCTACAGCCCCAGCCGACTGGGCAATGATATTTCAAGCGGCAAACAAGCGAAATCTCCCACGAGAAGACTTGGACATGTTTAAAAAAAGGAAAAAAAAACTTCAGAGAGAAACTGGATCTCATCTAATAGCAGCAAAAAATAAATGTCATAGGGACAAACTACGTTAAAGCAAAAATTGACAAAATGCAACAAAATAGCACATGTAGGTTATCTGGTGATATAGAAAAAACGTCCAATCATATATTAAGAAAAGGTAGCAAATTAACATCGTCCAGAATACTGAGAAGAGTCCTTCAGACTCGAGAAGACTTGCTGTCACGCAAACTCGAGCAAAAAAACCAAAAAAACAAACAAAACATCAGCTTATTCTGGTGGGAAAATCTCCTCAAAGAATAATAATACTACTGATAATAAAGCTGATCAACTGGGAACTGTGCAAGAAGCGAAAATGTGACCTACGGACAAATCAAATGGCATATGTACAACCCTTAATAGGTTCTGAAAGAAGAGACGCACAAACTTCTCTGGGGTTTTGAGATACAAAAGGATCACCTAATCTCGGCCACACGACGAGATCAAGTTAGATTCAACTAAAAAAGAGAATCTGACGAATAGTAGACCTTGCTGTTCCGACTGACCGCTGGTTAAAACTGAAAGAAAGCGTAAAGAAAGGTAAGTACCTGGACCTTGTCATAGAATTGAAAAACTAGGGAACATGAAAGTGACGGTGATACCACATGTAATTGGTGTACAGTTTACTGTCACCTAAGGGTGGATAAAGAGCCTTGAAGGCTTGAAAATAAGAAGAAAAGTGGCGATCATCCAAACTATAGCATTGTTGAGATCGGCCTGAATTCTTAGAATCCATGAGACTTGAGGAGACTTGCTGTCACTCAAACACCAGTGAGGAATCATTTGCTAAGTTCTCGTGTACTACTACTACTATTACTTCTAATAATAATAATAATAATAATAATAATAATAATGTCATAAGCACTAATTAAATCAAATCGAGAATAGATAAGACGCAACAAAATGATAGAGACGAAGCCGTCAATCATTATTAGCGACTGCAGTAAATTAGCACAGAAGGAGTATAAGACAATATATGACTTGGTGGGCAAGGTGATCCACAGGCAAATGTGTAAAAAAATTTAATTTGACCATACGAACAAATGGTATATGCACAATCCAGTAGCTGTCCTGGAGAATGACACACAAATACTCCTATGGAACTTTGACATACAACAGGATGTCCTAGTCTCGGTCAGAAGACCAGACCTTATAGTAATCAATTAAAAAAAAGGGAACTTGCAAAAGTGTAGATTTTGCTGTCCCGGCTGATCACGGAATCAAACCGAAAGAAAGTGAAAAGAAGGATAAGTACCTTGACCTTGTTAGGGAACTAAAAATGACATGGACTATGAAGGTGACCATTATACCAATCGTTATTGGTGCATTCGGTACAGTTATTATAGGACTATTAAAGGGAGTGGAGGACTTGGAAGTTGGAGAATAAGTGGAGACCATTCTAACTACAGCATTGTTGAGAGTGGGCAGAATACTGAGAAGAGTCCTAGAGACTAGAGGAGACTTGCTGTCACTCAAACTCCAATCAAATACCATCAGCTAATGCTGATGTTAAAACCTCTAAAGAAGTAAATAATAATAGAAAACATTAGAACATACTTAAATTATTTAAAAATGATGAAGAATAAATCAGTAAATAAAAATGATCTTAAATTATTTTTTAAAATGTAAGACCGATCTGAAAGTGGGGGTCAAGATACACTGACTCTAACCACAGAAAGGGATAAGATCCTTACAGCAAAGCATTTCCTGGATACGTCACTAAACTGAATCTCCTGATGATACTCCACGTTGAAGTATAGAGTATCCCTTAAATGCCATTAATCCTAGGTTCACTCTGACTTGGAGTGATAGTACTTGTTAGTTTCAAATCTACGAGTCATTGAGAAATATTTAAGAATTATTCGCATTTGATTGGAATATTTAATGCCATTTTACTGTAACGTTATTGCATTAAGAATAATTACTTGGAGTTAGGATTGTTTACTCCTGATTATTATTAGATGAAAGAATATAACTGTGCGCAAAGAAATGACTTATTAGAAATAAATAATTTCTTAACACCATGTTATTAGTATTTGTATTAGATAGGAATTCTTGAAACAATATGTGTGTGTGTGTAAATTATTTGTATTACATAAGAATATTCGATGAAATAGTAAAGTTGGCGACTGTAGTTGAGGGCCAAGCATTACTCCTTTCCTTGGACTGCTCCACTTTACCCTTGACACGTACCTCATTATGCCGAGTGTTAAGCAAGGTAGCATCAAGTACTATTTTTTTAAGTCTTTGGTATGACTCGACCTGGGATTGAACCTTGGTCTCCCAGATCATTGGCGAAAAATCTCTTAAGAATCAACTTCATACAACATATAAATAGAAATCTACAATAAATGCAATTTACTCAACCCCAGACATAAAATAAACACAAATAGAATTGTATGACGTTAGGGTCAGTCAATAAATCAGTCAGTCTGAATGCAAGACTGTTAAGTGAGAATTATATCTCATGCTTTCAGGATAATGCGATTATGTAAGACTAGAGCTAAAACCCATTTATTATAAGTGAAAAATTTAATTTCAAATGAAGTAATTCCCTTTGATTAATAAAACCAATGTTAAAAGGTTTGCAAAATTGTAAGTTATCTTGCTCTTTTTATGTACGAAACTCAAGATTTTCTTCCTAGAATCTGCCTGATCAGCAAGGGTTTTCTTAACATTAAAGAATTTACGCTATTTTATTTGTTTGTTTGTCCGTTAGGGTTTTATGGCATATCAACCTTTGAAGGATATTTAATACTGATTCCATTTTTACACAAATAAATGGTTCTATTTCAAAGAATTCAGTTTATCATTAGTACACAGTTTAATTATCAAAAACATTTATATTTCGAGCTATTCAGTTTAATCAAACAATTCCAATTCAAACAATTCATTTTAGTATAAGTATAGTATAGCTTTTGTTTATACACAGTCAAATGTCAAAACAGTTCTATTTGAAACAATTAAGTTTAGCATAAGTGTGTAGTTTAAATCTCAAAACAGTTCTATTTCAAACAATTCAGTTTATCATTAAACACAGTTCTATTTCGAACAATTAGATTTAACATTTCGAAATGATTCTTTTAAAAATCTTATCTACACATTATACCGAGGTGATTTGTTTGCAGATATTTAAGTTTGATTGGTTGGTTGGTTGGTTAGATTTTACGAAGTCAACCTTTTGTTTATTCTATGCCAAAGACATTTTTTCCTTTTGTTTGTTGATGGTGAATTGTAAAGTTGTTTTTTGTATTAGTCAACACTTAAGCTGCCAGTTTGGTTTGGTTTAATGATATCTCATCCATTGCAGGTTATTTATTGCCAAATCATGTTTACAAGTGATATTTAATTTATATAAACACATTTTATTTATAACCAGAGCTTATTTTTCCACAGTTTTAAGTATTGTAATCTAACAATAACAGTTTACCATCAGTCATTCATTTGTCCACGTTCAAATTGTTGGTTACTGGTTTGCCGGTTGAATAAACTGAGACAATCGACTATAAACTGAATGACGAGTACTTATGGAATAGCTGAAAAGCTAAGATATATAAGCTCCTTTATAGAGTCATAGAACCACTGGAAGAAGAGGGAATATGACATGGCATGAGATATTGAGTAATCTTAGTTGACAGTGTCTATAAAACTTCAACTCGTCCGGCAAGTTATTATTAATATTTCACTCCTTAGGACGTTTGGGTTTTACTGAGTTTTGCGTGACATTCTCTTCAAATGTACAAAAATCTTTTAAATACCCTAAGTTGTATTAACAATGATGTGATATATATGGTTTCGATTCCTCCACTGAAGTCCAAATCATTTCTAGGTATTAGGAGACCATTTCATGAACTCCAACTATAATTGGTATAACCGATACTCTCATATACAAATGTTTTTTTTTCCAGTTATCAAGCAAAATAAAATTATTTGTTTGTTTTATAGTTGCTTTTATTTTCCGTCTTTGTTCTGCGGGACATTTAAAATCCATTTGTTAAAAATTATTTTCTTCTATATAATTAAAACGAGGTTTTCCCTTTTAGTGGATTTGATGAACCATTTAAATCTCAAATTTCTGAGAAGATTTAGGCTTTGACTTTTCTGGGTCATATTCTGTTTTTTTTGTTTGTTTTTTGTTTTTTTTTAATCTTTATAATCAGTATGTAAAATTTTCGTCATTCGCACCTTCCCATTCAGTCATATCTATTCCGGTAATTTTAAGGTCCATTTGCTCCATTCACTTATTAGTTGACTCAATGTATTATTTCTTTACTCTTTAAAGAAAGCTGATAATTTATCACTGGAGCCTGAGAGACAGCAAGTCACCTCAAGTCTCCAGGACACTTCCAGGTACTCTGACAGATCATAATAATGATGTAATTATGATGGACGCCACTTGCCATCTTATTTCTTAGTCTACCAGTCCCATTACCCATTCTGTGGGGATCGAAGAACACCAATTATAATTTGTATCGCTATCATTTTCATGTTCCATAGTTTTTTTTTACTTCTCTAACGAGGTCTCTCTCTCTCTCTCGATATATATATATATGTTTTTTGTTTTTTTTTTAAATTTTACTCTGTGGTCTGCCGGGACGGCAAAGTCCATTATTCAGCTGGTAGTCTTTTTGTGTTGACTATCACTGGATTTGGTCATCTGGCTGAGATTAAGTGATCCGTTTGTATCTCAAAATTCCAGAGAATTTTGCACACCAGAGTTAGCTGATGGTTTTCCCTTTGAGTCTGACTAACAACAAGTCTCTTAAAGTTTACAGGACTATTCTTGATATTCTGCAGATCTCAGCAATGCTGTAGTTTGGATGGTCTCCACTTGTTCCCTTATTTCCAAGTCCTCCAGTCCCATTACAAATTCTTTGGTGACAGTACCAAGCATGCCACTTACAATTGGTATGACTGTCATTTTCATGTTTCATAGTTTTATTTTTTAATTCTCTACTAGGGTCCAGCTACTAATCTCTCTTTTCAACTTCCTTCAGTTTTTCTCATGTGGTTAGCCGGAACGGCAAAGTTTTCTATTTTCAGGTTCTATTTTTTTTTTTTTTTGACTGTCACAATGTCTGGACATCGGGCCGAGATTAGATGATCGGTTTGTATCTGAAAATCCCATTATTTTAATTTTTTTTTTAATTATTGCTATGAATTTTCAGTTTTATTTTCGGTTTCTTGTAATATATAGGTCCAAAAATATACGACCAAGATACGAACACGTCAAATAGACATAGGGAATCCGAAAAACACAAAATTGGTTCAGGTACGAAACTTTTATTTACCTTTTTGAGTTTAAGGTTTTTCGACATGAGTAGAGAAAGACACAATTTCTTACTATACTGACTTTTCCCATCGGACTCCACTGCGAGCGGCAGATTTCGTAGACTCCAACTGGTCTAGCCACAGCGAGACCAAAGATCGACTGCCTTCCTCTAGACTCGAATCTCAACTCTCTCGTTCGGAGTTTAAATCTCAACTAACTGCTTTTTTTTTTTTCAAATTTCAAAATCGTCAGCCCCGCTTCCGAGTATGATGTCATTCACGTCCCCGGTCTCATTTCTATCTGGGAATTTTATTGTGACATCTGTGATTATCATATTCTCCCCGCGCACACGTGAACATCCGAACTCAATGTGTGCACCTAACTAACCGATGCACTAAGCCGAAAGGTTCTCAGCCTAACTAAACCGAAAGGCAAGATGTATAAAACGAAAAATGATAATATAAATAAAAAATCCCTCCGCAATTATATTACATTCTTCCAATCCTTCCTTAGGTCTTTATCCAAGACCTTGGGTGAATAAAAGAAGTGCTTATTTGTATTCTATATATTTAATCTTTTTGCTACCTCTTTTCAGTAATATTTTCATAGTTTTTTGATTAAAATTTATACTTAGCGGTATTGCTCCATCATTTGGCGGTAACTATCTATGTGATAGATATAACCAAAGAAGGGGAATACTTCCACTCAGTGCATATATATGTTTTGCATTTCAAATAGTCTGGGTCTGCTATTTAACCAGTTTCAATGATAATCTGTCATTTTTTTATTATACCCCGGGCTCCAACTATTACTAGCCGGGTGATATTTTTTGGAGCCATTTTTATTCAATTTTTTTGTTTCCAGGTTTTGTATTTTCTAATAATGATAATAATAATAATAATTATTATTATTATTATTATTATTATTAACTCCTAGAGAGTTTTTAACATCAATTTTAGCTGATGGTTTTTCACTCGAGTTTGAGTGACAGCAATTGCCTTCAAGTCTCCAGGACCTTTCTCGATATTCTGGCCGTTCTCAATAATGCTTTAGTTTGGGTGGTCTCCACTCGTCCTCCTACTTCAAAATCCTCCAGTCCCTTAATAATTTTTAGTGACTGTACCAAAAGCACCAATCACGATTGATGTAATTGTCACCTTCATATTCCAAATTTTGTTCAATTCCCTAGCAAGGTCGAGATACTTATTATTCTTTTCACTTACTTTCAGTTTTATTCTGAGGTCAGCCGGGACGGCAAAGTCGACCATTTTGCAACGTTTCCTTTTTTTGTTGATTATTAAAAGGTCTGGTCTTCTGGCCGAGATTAAGTGTTCCATTAATCGAAATCCCATTGGAGTTTATGTGTCATTTTCAAGGACAGATACTGGGCCAAATTTAAATCTCTTGCACATTTCCAGTGGATCACCTTGCCTACCCTCCTTGATCACCTTGTTTGAGATGTTGTTTATTAGTCGTTTAAAACGCCCATTGAATTGTTTTTCTTCCAATTTTTGTTTTCTACTTATAGTCATTCTGTTGGCCTTCGTGTTGTCAGTATCGTTTCTGATTGCTGTAATCAGTCTTACTTCGTGCTTTTATATGCAGTCCTCGATGTCGTTGTATCGATGCGTCGACGTTGTCTTCAATGCTGGCATGTTCTCTTCTTCCCCCTTTCCTTGATACATATAGTCTGTCAACGTCATCTCTAGGATGTAATTCTTTATCCATGGTCATTATTTTTCTTGTACTTTGGTCCTTTTGCTTAAGTTCTTCTCTGGCCAATTTGAAATTATTATTTTACTTCTTGTGAGTCTTTCATACCAGCGTTAGCTCGTAGTCTTTCACTTATGTCTCAGTGATAGCAACTTGGTCTGTCTTGAAGTATTTTTCTCAGTATTCTGGTCAGTATTAACAATACTGTAGTTTCGATGGCCTCGGCTAGTCCCCCGAATTCCAACTCTTCTATCACCTCTTTTGCACCAATTATATTTGATATCCCAGTTAACTTCATGTTCCATAGGTTTTTTAGTTCTCACGGGAGTCCACTTATTATCTCTTTTTTCACTTTATTTGATTTTCAGTCTGCAGTCGACTGGAACGGCAATTCCCCTAGATGGCGACTTCTTTTATTATTTTTGTTTGTTTGTTAATAATCACTAGGTCTAGACGGGATTAGGGGATCTGTTTGTATTTCAAAATCCCATATAATTTTATGTATCTCATTTTCCAGGACGAATTCTACTTTGTGCATATACCATTCTCCTGAGCAGTCACATTTCAATTTCTTGCAAATTTATCAGTATATCATCTTTCCCACCCAGTCAAGTCTAGTTTTATACTCTCTTTGCACGAGTTTGCTATATTCGCTTATTAATTATTTGTCACCACAAAATCTACAATTGTTATTCTCTTGCATATGATCGATTTTCTTTTTAATATGATATGTTTTTATGAATCTAGAAAAGATTCAGTTTCTCTCTCATAATTTCCTTTTCGTGGAGATCTCCAGCACTTCTCGTTTGACATTTCAAAATTCTGTGGCTTGAGATACTCTTACAGGCGTTTTTCTTCCTATTTCTTTTGTAAATAAGTTACAGTGATGTTATTAGCTGCTGTAATTAATTCTTCTTCGTTCTTTTTAATGAAGTATTGGAGTCTTTGTACTGATGCATCCACGCTATCTTCTATGCTGTCTAGTTCTCTTTTTTTATACATATATCCATCTATGCCATTTCTCAGATGTAAGACCTTGAGCTGGGCCAATACCTTTCTGTTACTCTGGTCCATTTGTCTAAGTTCTTGCCTTGATTATTTTAAGAATGGTCCCGAGTATCTTACAAGAGGAACAATCCACGTGCTTATTCCTTTGATAAGATTTATGAAGCAAACCTTCATTTCGAAAAAGTTTTTCTTTTGTCTGGATACCTCTTCTTTTATCTTTCGTCATCTCCGCTTGTTTGATGGTGTCTGCTTCCAATATTCCTAAGTATTTGTAATTTTAATTTTCTCGGTGTGTTGTGATTCTTTCTTCATTTGGTAGTTCTGTTCCTTACGTTATTAATCTTTCTCATTAAACAACTTGATGTCGTTCAGGTACATAAACTGATTAATCATTTGTTGCAATATTTCTAATTGTTTTGCTCTCAGTGCGTTTCCTAATTGTGTAATTGAGTAACATCATTGCTATAACCAAAAGTAATAACGAAACCACACCTTAAATGTTAAATCTCTGCTTAAGTTTTTCCTCCTGTTGTTAGTTCCATTTTACAGTAATTTCATGGGTTTGGGATGGATTTTATGATTTTTGCGAGGACGACTAGCTCGAACATTCATACAGCAGCTATATGATGATAAGGGATGTAAACCCGAAGACCTGCCGAAGGCGATGAATTATAGGGAGACGTGGAGAGAGAGTGTCAGGGATATCCATGTTAACTGCACGTCATGAGGATGATATATATATATATATATATATATATATATATATATATATATATATATATATATATATATATATTGTTGTTGTCGTTGCAAATGTTCCCTAAAGTTTTCATTTTAAACAGAGTAGTACAAAAGCTTACTAACAGTATCCCTATATGAAATCGAAAAATATTTAGAATATACCGTAACAAATTTAAGTTACTGGTAAAATATTATTTTTTCTTTAGCCTATTCTCTTCTTCCTTCTTGATTCGACGACTAACTTGATTGTCGCATAAAGAATTATAATTACTTTTTTTTGTCAGAAAAAATGGTTTTGTTTTTTCGTTATTCGGAAATTACGGAAAACTGGGTTCTGACCTGGATTTTTTTCATCCATAGTAGATTTTTAGGATATACTCTGATGATTAATTTAAGTCAACTCGCTCAAAATCAAGATTTTTCATAAAGTAATTTATTTTATTAAAAAAGATTTTATTCGAGGTTTTGATATCAAGATTAGCATTAAAACGTACACGACATTTTTATATAACAATAATATTCTCCCATCTTATTCATTAATATGTTTGATTTAAATCACAACAACAAGTTGCGAATCTAACACATTACATGTAACAATGGACTTCATAAGTTGATATTTCGTATTCATTGTTGAACACTTCATAAAACCACATTGTAATTGTGATTATTAAGAGCACTTTGTCCATATCCAAATCAGAATCAGAAATAAACCTTATAAAAAATATATATTTCATTTTAAAGATTAAAGAGAAGAACGGGGTGTCCTCGTGGTGTAATGGTTAAAACGATGGACTGCGGAATCGTAGTACGCGAGTTCATACTCCAGTTGCGCTATTACGTTCACTTTCAGGCAAATACCGTTTGGAAAGGTATGAAACTCCTTATCCTCCCTGCTATGGGTTAAATAGTACCACTACCGTTCTTCGGTGAGTATAGATTTGGCATTAAATAACCTACAAAGGTTGATATGCCATGAAACAAAACAAACCAAAGAGAAGCAAAATATTTTTAAAGAAAAACCAAAATTTTCATGAGTACCCAGTACATATTTTTAGGTGAACTTTTATTTAAACAGTTACTAAGTCAACTCTTGATTAGTTCTTCTCTGATGTAATATTACTCATTGCATATTTGCGAAAGACGCATTGAAAGTTAACATTAAAAACATGCAGGAAGATAATGAATACTGCAAAGTATGCTAACTAATGATTTTTGCAAGAGATAAAACCTTCTTAAATATGCCAACCAATTTTCAGTTCTTTACGCATTACTTAAAAAGAAAGCAAATAAGGGTATCAGTTATGAACATTAATATTCTTCATTATTTCGAATACATACATTTTTCTTGTGTTTTATGGCCTATCAACCGTTGTGGGTTATTTATCAACAAAACAGTCCTTGCAAAAATTCAACAATGATGCTTTTTAAGCCAGAGCTGGGAGGATAAAAGAAGTTATTCGTTTCAAAAAGTTATAAGCCCTAAGCGAACGAATTAACGCGAATGTAGTTCGAACTCAGTTACTTGATGCCGTGAACGGGCACTTTAGTCATTAAGCCACTAACCTATAGATTTGGCGGGAATTAGTTACATCGAAACATTGGCCAATTCTTTAATTGTGTTTTGTTTTTCATGTTTTGACGACATTTTGGAAACAAAACATGTTATTTTAAGTATTGCAGTATGCAGTAATGAATTAATGATGGCTTTAAAACAAATTAAATGTTTGTAGACTGATTAATTTGAAAAAAAAATGTTAATATTTGAATAAGCTAAGGTAAGTTTCTATATAAATCTAGATAAATCATAATTACTTCTTAAAAGCTAGTTTAACGGATCTTAACTACTTTTTATTGTTCAGTCGTAACTGGCGCATTCAAATTAGTTATATTTGTAAAATGCTAAGAGGCATTTAGCAAGAATATAATATACGTAAACCTGATATCATTGATGTCGGGAAGCAAGAATACACACACAGAAATATGTTTGTCTATAATAATATATAAAGTAAAGTAAAGTTGGCGACGTAGTCGAGGGTGACCCGAAGGCTCCCTTTTCGATAGCTTCCACGCCGAGGTGTTGGGGAGGGCGCAACTCTTTTCCCTGGATTGCTCCACTTTACCCTTGATTCTTACCTTATAATACTGAGTGTTAAGCAAAGTAGCATCAAGTACCATTTTTAGAGTCTGTGGTATGACTCGACCTGGGATTGAACTCGGGTCTCCCGGGCCATTAGCGAACACTCTAACCATTATGCCAATGTCCGGTATTCTATGATAATATATAAAATGGCAAAAAAAGATCCGGAAAATTGTGGAGGAAGGGGTTAGTCTTCCTATCAATTAACAACTTAAACTCACTGGCCTAAACACACTATTTTCTTCCTTTCATCATAAAGCCACATGCATTCAATGATTATTTCAAGCTGAACTCGCAAAATTATACAGGTTACTGTAAAATCCTCGACTAATTCTATGGGTACATACATACATCTTGAGGAGAGAAAAGACTATTCGAAATTCTATTTTCACAAATAGATCCTCGATAAAGTGAAAAGGAGAACAATAAATATAAAATATACTTTCAATTAAAAAAAAAAGCTGATTGTTTGTACCCCCCGCTCAGGAACAAAAAATACAAATGCACCAGTTGGTGTTAAAATGGGACGAGGGTAAATGTTATTAATCGATATCCTATCTTTAACCCTACTAGTTGAACTAAATGATTTAGAACATTCACTATAAAAACACAATTTTTCTGAAAATCATTCATACTAAAATCACCAAAACACACTAGTTGCTCTCTGAGAGTCAAAAATAATTTTCTATGGTAGACCAATGTTTGGAATTGTTATTTACGAAGAAAGAAATCTTCAAGGAAATAGGAAGAAACCGAAAAAATAGGATATTTAAAATTGTTATAATTGTCAGCGCAAAACCCATCACATGTCCTAATATGGTAGAATAAATTGTTCAATATGAACAGAAATAGCTTTATTCCCTTATTTTTCAATAAGGCACAAGGCCTTGAAGTTTTATGGGGGAGGGGATGAAAGCGGTCATGCTGTTTCTATATATACTAAGGGAACGTAGCTAGCCACATTCGCCGTTTATTTCCTTGAATGATAAAAAGAAGACACAAGGCCTTGATGTTGTATGGGGGAGGGGTGAAGAGAGCTGTCATGCAAGTTCTATATGTTCTAAGGGAGCCTAGTTTGCCACATTCGCCGACCCATTCAACAAAACAATATATAGAAAGGCATCCATCACCATGCGCGCCGCAACCATAAAAATACCACATTTGCTCTGTGAGGAGACCTACTTAAAACCCCAAATGAAATGTGTGAATTTTATTTACAATTTATGATTTATTTACAATGAATGTTATATGATGGGGATGGGAGAAAAAACCCGAGATACGTGAAACAAAAACAAGGAAAAAAAATCCCCCGTTTTGTTACCCTCCCATCCTCCCGTCTACGAAATAGAGGCCGACTTTTTTCCGGTGTCCGAAAACAAGCCTTACCTACCTTGAGTGGGAGATGGTCCCCAATCTAATGAGGCAAAAGAAAAACTGGGTTGGGTGCGTTATGAGCAGTTCATAGCAAATAATATGCACAGAAAAAGCTATCGGCAGTTTATTTAAAACGTATTTTAAAATTTGTGGTCCTTGTTAAAAAGACGCAAAGTAGCTATGGTCAGGTCAATATTATCTGCACAACTAAAAAATGAAGGTATAATTTATTTTGAATTAACAAGATTATCTGCACCTACCTCTAAAATAAAATAGGAAAAGTCCATATGAACCAAAAAAATGTTTGATAAATAAAGGTTTGAAACGCATACGTACCGCAGCATTATTTGGGTACAACATTCATTCAGCCTTGTGCCACATCGAAGCAAAGAGCTTCGTAAATTACTACCGCAGCATTGCAATGGGTAACGAAGCGTCTCAGGAGAGGATGCCACATCGTTCGGGGTCTGCAGCTTCCCCAGGTCTTTTACCCCTGACTAAAATCAAATGCAATGATTTTGAAATAGAGAACTTGATTTTTGCTGGAGGTGGGGTGAAAGGTTTCGCTTATGCTGGAGCCGTCAGAGTCGTGGAGGAAATTTGCCTATTACGTAAAATAAAGCGTTTTACAGGGGTCGGTACCGGTGCTATAGTAGCTGCCCTGTTAGCCGTTGGTTATGACAGCTACCAAATGCAGATGTCGCTAAACGATCACTTAGAAAACATAATTCAGGATGATCAAGAAGGTTATGCCTATCCCTTCCCAAGACTCATCGAAAATTTTGGTTGGAATGATGGTGAGTTGTTCAAACAATGGCTAGATGGTCTCCTGGAAGTGAGATCGACTATTTCTAAAGTGACATTTCAGAAACTCTACAGAGAAACTGGCATAGAACTCTGTATCGTCGTAACTAATATCAACAAAAAATGCGTGGAATACTTTCATCCAAAAACTACACCAGACATCCTGATTAGTGATGCAGTATTCACTTCTCTGTCGATTGCTGGTATTTTCATTCCTTCTAAATACAAATTCGGCGAGGAAAGCTCTACCTATTGTAATGGAAGTTTGCTTTGTAGCTATCCTATCCACTCTTACGATGGCTGGTGGCTTTCTTTAAAAAATGAAGACTTCATACCACTAAGGATAAAGACTGCAAGTGATTTCCTATCTATTGAAAACGCTTTCAAAACACGGAATGACAAAAGTCTTGGTTTTGTTCTCATTGACAAGTACCTAGAATCTGAGTACGATGTATTTGTTGATCGACTTGTTCGCGCCGGCTCGAATATTCCTATTCCTGATACTGTTCTTGCTTGTCGGTACAAGGAATCTTTAAATGAGCGGGATTTGGAAGAAAAAAAATACCAAATGCTGAAGCATGCTTACTTCAAACTGATCGAACTGGCTGGCACGCGAAAAAAAGACGATCTCAGTATAGACGATCTTGTTCACGGTGTATTACGAGATGATTCTCTGTCATTTGAAGAACAGGATTGCCTCTTCTGGGAGCACTGTGAATCGCTCGTCAACTGCGCAGCCTTGTTAACAAATATTTCTACTGAAAATCATCCTCTGCGCGGTTATGCAGTTAGAAAGCTTCTCCACCCGCAAACTATTGGGTTGATCACCAATTGTAATAATGCTGAAAATGTTGCTATAAATGACTTGCACATGTTATTTGGTACTGTTTCGTATATTGCGCAAAACGCTTCGTTTGAAGTTAAAGAATCTGATGTTGACCGAACAGTTGGAATAATGTGTGGTCATGTCGGTAGCAATGATTACAATTTAGCTGACTATGACGAGGCTTATCTATTTCAACAAGGCTGGAATGCAACGGTTGCTTATTTCCAAGAAATCCTGGACAGAAAGCAAGCAAACATTTTTCGAAACGAAAACCCTAAAGAAGACTAGCTTTTTCTTGCAAGGTTTTTTTCTGCTGAGTTACCATACGCTTAAGAGATTTTAACTTAAAAATGTTTTAAATTGGTTTAAGTGTTCTTCGTAGTGGATGATATCACAAAATGTCAGAACTTATCACTTTAATTCGAATCGGTAAGATTCCTATAATTATCTAAATCCATTTTACTCTTAGATTCAAACCGGGCTACGATTAATGAACCACATTGAATAACTTTCGAGGATTATATTTCAACTTTACCTAATCATGTTGAACGATCTTTAGATATTTCACATTCATAATTACATTGAACTTTAAATCAATTGTCTATGAAAAAATGTCTATATCCAATGATTTCTTCTAACGTGTTAATTTACTTGATGGTTCTTATATAGTTCATAATGAAATTTTTATTTACGTATAGTGGCATGATTACATTACCATGCAAGGTATAAGTCGGATTTTAATTTTTCATTTTTATTATAGCCGTGAAGTACTGCAAAGAAAGACAATTTGGCTTACTATTTAAACTGAAAGCTCTAATACATTAGGCATTTAAAATTCCGAGATTTCTAGATTTTTCTAAAAGAAAAATGACTTTATTTTTAAAGCAATTCATATATACCTCTCCAGTTTTAAATTTTAAAACCAAAATATTGCCTGCAATATTTATTCTGAATATTTCAGAATAAATTATCAGGAACGAACTTTAAACTTATGCTCAAAGTTTTCCGAAATATATATATATTTATTATTATTTTTTTTTTTTTTTTAATGCTCGTCAAGCAAGCCTCTTTATCCTTAGCCTGGACATACTTTATATTTAATCTCGCAATACTGAGTTGTCTCGGCATTCAAAAGGTTTGCAGGAAACAATGGTTTATTATATGATAAAAATATCGTTGTTCAATTAAATTTTTATTACTAACCTGGTTTTAGCTAAAATAACGAAGCCTACTCATTCAAGTCTATTCCTACAAGAAAGGTAAATATCTTATTGCTGATTTAATAGTGAGCTTTCTCAAGATTAAATAAAATATAATGTTGTTAAGGATAAAATGCTAAACACTGAGCATTAATTTGAATTTATTTGCTTCGTTTTCCGAAGAATTCTACCGACCTCATTTTCAAAATTATGGGATTATTCAGATTTTTTCTATGGCACAACTGTTGTAGGTTATTTAATATCAAACTCTTTGGGTGTTCAAACGATCATATATTTTTTTAAATTTTCCAACGAGCCGTAGAACATTTGTTTCCACACCGTTAGATAGTTTCAAGCATTGATATCTATCAATAAAATTTACGTTTAATAAGTAAAGTTGACAACTGTAGTCGAGGGCCAACCGAAGGCTCCTTTTTCAATAGGTACTACAGCGAGGTATAGAGGAGGGCGCAATTCCTATTCCCTGGATTGCTCCCCTTTACACTTAATACATACATTTTTTATATTGCTGACTTTTAAGGAAGTGGGTATCAGGTACCATTTTAAAGTCTTTTGTAAGACGCAACCTGGGATTGAACCCCAGTCTACCAGACCATTGGCAAAGTCTTCCCACTACCAGTTTAAAAATAATATTTCCTTGTAAATATTGACCAATTCTATTTAACCCATATATGGCATCTATGTAACTACCATTCTGGGTCAGTTGATCGTTAGTTAGATTTTGACATCTTAGCGCACACAGAGTATATATAGCCAAATCTTATATATGAATATGCAAACGAACAGTTCGTAGGCAACGTTTTTAAAACGAGCCCAAGCTCATTTAATTTCACACAATGAAATGGTTTCAACGTAGTTATAATTAAAGTTCTCTCGTTGGTCTAGTGGGTTGAGTGTTTGCCAATAGTCCGGGAGACCTGGGTTCAATCTCAGTTCCAGTCATACCAAAGACTTTAAAAATGATACTTGATAACTCCTTGCTTAACACTCAGCAATATAAGGTACGTATCAAGGGTAAAGTCGAGCAATCCAGGGAAAAAAGTATCGCCCTCCCCGACATCTTGCAGTAGTAGCTATTGAAAAGGGAGCCTCCTAGACGCCCTCAACAAGGGTCGACTACTTTACTTACTTATTTGACCCACCGATAAGTGGACTTTGGATTAATGGCAGGAAGATGCATCCAAGATCCACAAAGTTCTAGGACTCTAGCCTAACAATCAGATGGTTTGGTGCCTTATCTAGGGCACGGGTTGGTACTTCTCTGTAGAGGTTGTCAGCATATTCTACATCCCTTGTGCACTTGACTCGAAGATAAAGAACCGGGGATTTCCAAAGTATTCAATATGACTAATGTTCTCAGGAAAAAATAGTTACAGAATTGTTCTTATATATAGTTGTGCGTCACGTAAATATCTACTTAAAAACGGAAGTTGTTAAATATAATTGAAAACGTTAAACACCCGTACATGATTGTCGTGACATCAAATTCCTATCAGCCAGGAAGTGCTTTAATATTTAAACATTTTAAATTTTACTTAATAACACGTTATTCTATTTGTTTCTTATCATTTATTGGACTTGTTTTACACATCATCGGATTTTTAAACATATTTCGGACTTATGTGATGCACATAATACAAGGCCTATCTCTATCAACAAGACTAGAATGCAAAAGAAGAAATCCTTGCTAGGAAACAAGTTTTCAAAACAAAAACCCCAAACAAGACTAGCTTTCTATTGATAGGTTTTCCTTCTGTTTGAGGATTTTATAACTGTTTTATCTTTGCTCCTGTTGTCTTTGTAGCACAGGAAATTGTAATGAAAGGTCTCAATGGTATAATGGTTATCGTCGTAGGAAATGGACATGGCGACACGAGTTCAAATCCTGGACGAGACTGATTGCATTTCACTTAGGACTAAAACCGTTGTGAAAGGTATGACTCCAATCATTCTCCCTCCAGCTATAGATAAATAGTAGGGCAGACTGAATTCTTGAGTTTAGTGAGGCAACTAGTCTAGGAAAAGAAAAACTCTCAATTCAAACCTGTTAAACTCTGCTTGAGAATTGACCACGAGTCATAACTTGCCCGAAAAGAGGGGTTGGTAAATATGGTAAATAATTTAAGTTATATTTTTGCAACGGTACTAAACATTTCAGCGGGCATAGAAGACAACTAAATTCAGCCTGTAAGAATGAACAATTTTCCAACTTCTGATCGTAGTATTTGTATAAGTTTTGAATGTTCAGTCGGTTTTACTTTCATTTATGTCTAGATGATCGTGTTGGTGAATGTCCCGTAATAAATGACAACAAAGAAATATTTATTTATTTTATTTTTTCCATACCATCTGCACCTCCAGAAATATACAAGTGAATATTCGAATATAATCGTGTTTATCCACATCTTTGTGTTTGTGACACATCTAAGCAAATTTTAGAGAATGGATATCTATAGATTTAGTCAGTTTTCTTTCAAGAACCGCCTGGTCAAGTGGATAGAGTGTTCGCCAATGGTCCGGGAGAGCGGGATACAATCCCAGGTCGAGTCATACCAAAGACTTAAAAATGATTCTTGATACCTGCTTGCTTAACACTAAGCATTATAAGGTACGTATCAAAGGTAAAGTGGAGCAGTCCAGAGAAAGAGTAGCGCCCCTTACATCTTGGTGTAGTAGTTATTGAAAAGGGACCTCCCCGGTCGCCCTCGAGTACAGTTGCCAAGTATACTTATATTTCAAGAAAATTTTAAAAGATCTTTTTACAATTAACGGTATTTTCAAACATTTGGATACATGTTTACATCCTTATATTATCTAAATATCACTTGGAATTATGACATTATTACAAGTTATATTATTATCCAGGATAGTTTAATATGTTGTTTTGTTTAAATGTGGTCACTATTTTTTCCACCAATTTCAGAGTTGTGCAGCAGCAGTGTCGAAGAATGATGTATTTTTATATGTAAATCAAATTTTCTTAATCATTATTGTTTTTTTTACAGGTACCTTGATAGGTAAACTGGAAACATTATTTGTGATTATATAATGATGTACCTTTTCCTATGTAAATCTTATACAGAGTGGGGAAGATACTGAAAATTGATACTGCACCGGACAATATAGCTTTTGTTGTAATTAGTCTTAAATTTGGTTGTTGACGGTCTTTGTGAAAATGCAGAAGCATATGTAGTATTTATTGATAGGGACTAATGAATCTAACCCATCCAGTGTGGCCTTTACCTCACTTGTAAAAGGAGTGATTACAATCGCACAAATCAAATTTTAATCTAACATACTTGTATTTTTTCAGAAAATTTCATTAAAATGTATAAATTAGAGTATATACATATAAGTAAAGAGGTCAATATGAATGTTAATTTAGTAAAGTAAAATTTTGTCGCAACTATACAAAATATTTAGTACGGATTTAGTAGACATCTAATTTTAGCCTGTAAACATGAAAAAATTCTCAAATTTTAATTTAAGTAGTCTTTGTACGTATTTTAGTTGGTCATCGGGTTTTACTTTCCTTTCAGTGTAGATGATTGTGTGAGATATTTTGAAATACCAAACACTTTTATAAGGGATTTTTCCGGGATTACAATCACAATTTTTATATCAGCTTCCTTATTGTATAAGACTATGTAAAAATCCTCTACTCTCAAACACAAGATGTCAGATTACACAGGACCTCACGATTACGGAAATTAAAATGGACGGTATTAGGACTCCACAAGTGTGAAGAAACATGTTAAGCGAAGTATATATATATATATATATATATATATATATATATATATATACACACACACACACACAATTGTAGATTTGAAAATAGATCCTGCTGAAGCTCTAATAAGACAAGTTCATGGTATAATGTAATCCTTTTTTATTACAAAGATTGTCAGCATTTTATTTTTGGAATTCAACAAATGTTAGACTAAAGTCTTTCGTGTTCCATTTGAGAAGGAACTTAAGCTATTTTATATTAAAAGAGGTTAATTTAAAGAGATCCTAGTCTCGGAAAAAGTGTCATGAACGAAATAGATATTTCATAAGTATAATTTATCGGTATTTGATTAATTTTTATTTGATATAAAATTGGTCAAGCAAAAACAAAAGTTCAAAAGCGTTACAATTAGAGCTTTGTTACGGGTATATCATCTAAAACCCGTATGTACCAATATATTAGTCAAGGGATTCCCTCTTTCAGGATACTTAATAACTTTTGTTCCTTGCAATATTATGATAAATCAACATTGGAAAATAACTAAGTCATTCAGAAGGAACGCAAAAAACATGGAAACATTTACTTTCATGCCAGATAGTAGGTTATAAAACGGAGGGGAGCCGATTGGTTGACAAATTTGTGTTTAGCTGAAATGGCTAAAAACTCGCTAGTTTTGTTTGATCAACTTTATTGTATTTTGATAATGATTATACATTTAGGTGTATTACAAGCTTTCTTTGCTGACACCATGCATGGAAATAAGAATTATGGATTGGCAGAATAGAAAGGGATCTTGTTTGACGTTAACCTAACTCGCCTCTAATTATTCAAGTGAAAGATAAGGCCCGGGAACTACTATCGACCCCTCATCACAAAAATGGTTAGTTTAATATTAGTAATTCATTCAGGGAATCTAGAAACGAATTTAGGAACATAAAGCGTTAGAAATAACGTTTTAACTAACTTCTGAGCCTCAATGTTGCCTAATAGAAAGTGTAATCTTCAGTTTTAAGTAATAAATTTTACAAAAATGTTATTTGGAGAAAAAATAATCCGGGATTCTTTACCCGTCAAATAAAATATTTAAAACAAAAGAACTAATAACATTTTAATAAATAAAAGTAAACTACACTTAGGCACAGTTTGAAATCATAGCATTAGTTTTTGAAATAGTTGTCAGCAATCTAGCAACTAGATTGGAACCATGGCCTCAAGATGAGTAATAGTAGAATTCCATCCTTGCCGAAACAAGAAAGCCCTATCCTCGTTATCTTCAAGAATATCAGAGCTACCAACTTGGCCACAAAATATTCCTATTGTTCGGTTATAGTCTACAGTAGTGAGATTTATACCTGCCCGTCTTTGAACTTCGAAAACAGAAGTAAAGAATGTTTCCAAGTCCATGACATTTGTAGAAAAGCAAGGATAGTCATCCATTATTTTCAACATTCTCCGTTTTAGAAAATTTATCAATCCTTCTAATGAAAGTCTAGTTTCAGTTATACTATTCAGAAAACTGATGCATTCATTTAGGGTTTTATTACACTCAGGAGATATCAGGAATCGCTCTTTTCTGCTGAAATATTTGCCGCTTGTTATTTTCTCAGCAAGAACGTTCACAGAAAGATATCCTGTGCCATCTTGACAGCTGGTACAGATGTCTATCAGTTGAAGGCAGACACTGCGGAATTGGTCATAAGTCCTTGCTATATTCATTCGTTCCTGCTGATAAGTGTTGTATTTTCTACCCAAAACAGTGTTTGGAATGGACATGTCAGCACCAGCGAGCCTTAGTCGATCAAGGAATTCTTTGTAGTTAGATTCCTCATATTTATCGATTAAGAGAAATCCTAGAGTCTTTGCCGTCCGATTCTTGAAGGCGGATTCGGATGCAGAAGCGAGTGCGAAAGGAGAATCTATTTTCTTTAAAAAAGAATTTTCAGGTTCCATGGACAACCACCAACCATCAAAAGAAACAATAGGATAGCTACATGTCAAGCCGCCATGAAGATAATGATTGTGCTCGTCTAGATGACCATATTTCAGCGGGGTGAACATGACAGGTATCGATACTGACGCGAGCACTGCACGGCGGATCGAGAAGTTAGGAGTAGTCTTCGGGTGGAAATATTCAGTTTTAAACTTGTCAACGTTTGTCAGGACGATGCATAACTCATTACCAGTTTTTTCATAGAGTTGCAAAAAAGTAATATCTGGATCATAAAATCTCGCCTTGAGAACATTTGCAAACCACTCGAGGAAATTAGACCCAGAATTACAACCATAGTCGGTAGAAAGGTTTTCAATTAAGTCCCCAGAATGTCGGGCATCCATGGATAGACTCCAAAAGGCTTGATCAAAGTATCCTTGAATTAACGTAGAGTCAAAGCCGAGGGCTAAAACTGCAGCTACAACAGCACCCGTCCCTGAACCTGAGAAACGATGGATTCCTTCCATTATCGATGTTTTTTCGAGAACTCTAATTGCGCCGACGTAAGAAAACACTTTCACGCCGCCGCTAGCAAAGACTAGGTTTTCTACAAAATAAGAATCCGCGTTTATATTTTCGATTGGTATAAGTCCAGAAACTGAACTTTCACACATTAGTGGTTTCGCTGCAAATGTGGTTATTGCATTCCCCATCGCTGATCACAGTGTAAATGGTCTGGTCGCTAATAAGTATATATATATTAAGAAATACGTAATTATACAAAAATATGTAAATCAGTATATTGAGACATTTCCATTACCCATTCGAGGTTAAATAAGCTTTTTTTATAGACTCTCACAAAGCACCTTGTGGGGAACAACAATACTTATAAAGGCAAGAAGACACAAGAGATGAGGGATCGATGCTCATCGGAACTTCGAAATTACTCCTACATACTAAATTAAGAGGAGATAATAAAAATTATGTCAGTAGTTCTGATTAAAAGAAAATAACCACTTCAATCTTAACATCCTCATTTGTAGAACGATTTTAATCAAGTTAGCTGTTACATTTCCGAAATTGTTCATTTTTAATGCAAGTCAAAGCAAACGAATGAACCTCATCCTTAACAATAAAGGCATGTTTTATATTTCGGGTTTCTCAGAAAATATAGGGGAAAAATAACTTTTTATTTTATTTTAGTCTGAACAAGTTTTCAAACTAACTGATTTCAATTTACGAGATTGTATGTATTTTCAAAAGTATATATAGTTAAAAGGATGTCATCAGAAACTTCTATTGACATTCATCAAAACATGAATATTTGATATCCCCCTGAAAATTAAGGAGAATTGGTGGCAAGCTGGAAACGTTTGGTACTACAAGTATGCCGACATGACATTGACTAATTGAATGTTTGAGGAAAAACAGAGCCCACTTTTCACAAAGATACTTCCTACTATTAAAAATATTATGTATGCGGGGTATGGTTAAGCAAATTTCCATTCAAATACTTTGATATACATATTTTTCTTCTAAGCAAAAATTACACTTACTATGTTAACTGTTTGTCGAGGGGGATCTTTTTCAATTAATTTCCAATTTATGACATGTGTTAGTCCTAGATTTATTAGCTCCCAATTATACCTATGTAGGGAAGTTTGATTTTTTAATGTTGGATTATCAGTTTAAGCTAGTCATAACAATGTATGCTTTTGCACTATTATCATTTTCTTTAGTTGAAAGGTTGTGTTGAAATATAATATCATCAAGGCTACATTTATTTCCCAGTGGGAAAACATTTTTTTTATTTTACAATTACATGTACGAGTATCATTGAATAAGTTTCCAGACGTATGGGTACTTTTATTGATAGTAGACACATGGAACTTTAGTCCCCTTCGAAGTTATCTCATCCGGCTGCAATGCACTTATTGTACGGTTCCAACAACTTCGGCAAGGCTACATGAAAGTCCATTTGTGTGAATGTGTCTCTGACATTCGTCTCAGTCTCTTTCAGCCTCACAATTGTCTCATAACGACAGGCTCTGTTTTTCCTTGAGCTTAGTGAATAACCAAAAGTCACAGGAAGTAAGGTCTAGACTATAGGGAGAGTGAGGAACTGACTTGATGCCCATTTTGGTCAAACAGTCTATGACAAGGAAGGAGTTACGGACTGGTGCATTGTCCTAATGGAAATGCCACAGACCCGATTTGAAGAGTACTGGCCCCTTCCGACGGAATATCTTCCTGAACTCCCTAAAAACCTCAACATAGTAACCCTAACCCTAACCCCAACCGTTTGGCCAATCAAGTCTTCACTTCCTTAATCCTCCCACAGCTCTCATCATCGCTCACAGGCTCCCTTCCTTCTTTGAATCCCTTATGCCACTCAAAAACTGACGCTCGATTCATGCAAGATGGTCAAAATCAGTCTGAAGCATTCCATACGTTCCTGTGGCATTTTTTCCAAGTTTAAAACAGAATGTTATTGCATATCGTTCTTCTAAAGTGTCTTTACGTCCGAATTGCATTTTTGAAATTCACCAGCTGAAACAATCAGGCTTGGGTAGGGTGTATTCCAATTGCTGCTGTAGCTGTTCATTTGAACTTGAAATCATAAAAATTGTTGAGTCTTCTCATGAGATGTCTAGCAATAACAAACTGAATTTTCAAGAGTCTACGACAATTTTAAAAGCCTGTACGAAAAAGTCTGGAAACTTATTAAATGCACCACCTATGTCTTTATTTGTCAGTGTTATTCCAGTCCAGTTTACTAATTAATTTCTTAATGTGATTGTCACTTACTTTATGTATATTGTTAGTACAAGAATAACTAATTTTTACATTCTTCTTCTTAATTATTTTTATGGGGAGTTATTCACTTTAAGATGTTTCTTTATTAAAAGTAAAAAAAAAAAAAAAAATTTCCCTATATTGATATTAGAGAGTTTTAAAAAAAAGAAGGGTTAAACCACATCATGTCTCTTGGTCTATTTTAATAAATATTTTATTTTATTATCCATATTTATATTATTATAAGTTTCATAGTGTCTATTTTTGTGACTATTGTTTTCAATATTATCGACGCTATAGATGTCCAGTGGCTTTTAAACACTTAAGTTTAATCTTATAATTACTTTCATGTGAAGGTTCATTGTGAAATTCCTCTGATTATTGAATATTTTTAGATTATAATCTTTTTATTATAATATTAATCACATAGGGAATTAGTTTAACTATTGATGTTGGAGGTTTAGAATTAATATTAATGTATGCTGGCATTAAGACTAATGCCATATCACCATATATTAATCTAATATTTAAAAATCGGTTTCTCCAACAACTTAGATTTCTGCTTCAGATTATTTATATTTGTTTGTTTGTGTGTGTGTGTGTGCGTATGCGCAAGTGTGTGTGTGTGTGGTAAGACAGCAGTCGTTCATTTAAGCATGTTTAATTAAATAGCAAAGACACATTTGGTATGTATAATTTAATCAAAAACTTTTCGAGTTTCCTGAGAAGTGTCTTGGTTTCAGGTGTAAATTAGTGGCTGAATTTACCAAAATTGTCCCGAGCGCTTCCGGACCTTTTATTGGCCATTATCAGGGGTTTCTTGCAAGTGTAAGTAGAGTTTTTTAAAGAGTGATTTTATCGAGTTTGGGGACACATTTTTAATAATTCTTGCATGTCAACCCTTAAAAAAAGTTTTTAGTACCATCAATGCACCTAACATTCATTAAGGTATGCTGAGACAAAATGAGTCTTTACTATATATATATATATATATATATATATATATATATATATATATATATATATATATATATATATATATATATATATATATATATATATATATATATATATATATATATATATATATATATATATATATATATATATATATATATATATATATATATATATATATATATATATATATATATATATATATATATATATATATATATATATATATATACTCATTGGCCTAGTGGGTAGACTGTTCGGCAATGGTCAGGGAGATTTGGGTTCAATCCCAGTTTGCGTCATACCAATGAATTTAAAAATGATACTTGACACCTCCTTGCTTAACACAGAGAAATATAAGGTACGCATCGAGAGTAAAATGGAGCAATCCAAGGAATGGAGTAGCGCTCTCCCCTACACCTCGGTGTAGTAGCTATTGAAAAGAGAGCTTTCGGGTCGCCCTCGACTACGGTCGCCAACTTTACTTTTTCTATATATATATATATATATATATGTGTGTGTGTGTGTGTGTTTGTGTGTGTGAGTGTGTTTGTTTATCAGTGACGACAGTTTCATGCTATCTTATTATATAAAGTCTCCAGCCCGATGGTTGCAGTAAAAAGGCGGCATAAAACTTTTGGACGCAGATAAACACCCATGATATTGAAATATATATAGAAACTAATATAGGTGTATTTATCATTTTGTTGCACGGCATCTTGTCTTGTGTGAACAGCTGCTTTAATGGGAGAAAAGGTACGTTTTTGTATTGCATCGAGGAAGGCAATAAGCTGATATATGGGACCCAAATATATTTTCAGAAATTTAAAAATATAGGTACATATGAGATAATAGTAATAATAATAATAATAATAATAATAACAAAAAAAAACAAAAAAAAGACTAATCTAGCCTAGCACGTGTGTTAACGCCAACCCTAAAAGATAGAAGAAAAAGAAAGAAAGGAAGTACCAAACCAAAAGAAGAAAGTATCTCCGCTCTCCGGCCGTGGACTAGTGGAGTATAAAAATGCTAGTAAAATTAGAAAAAATAATTCTAGCGAGCATTTGTTAAAAGGAAGCAATATAGGAACAGTCATCCGTTTCCAAAAGTCTGTCCAAGAGATTAGTAATATTGTTCTACTAAACTTTTCATTTAAAAAATGCATTTCTGATTTTTTTATTCAACGTTCAGTAGTAAAAATCATTGCTGTATATTATGTGCTTGAAATGAAGAATCAATTTACTAATAAGCCGACAATAAATCTTATAGGAAAAACATCACTATTGGACCGCGAAATACTATTTTAGTAAAAATATAGAACCATAATACGTGATAGTGCCAAGTTTCAGAAGACTGGTGTGAAAACAAACACAAGCAAGGTTGGAAGTAAAATAGAACGGGAAGGAAAACTCTCTTAACAGTATGATAGTCTTGGATTTAACGGGAAAGAGGTTTTTGTTTTGTTTTTTGTGACCCGCCTTTCATGTACAGCCATCATAGCTCTTCTTCGTCACATCTGTGTCAAGCGCGCAGATCATAAACAACCCGTGGGACTGGTAGAGCCACAATATACCACTCATGATAAAAATGTCTATTCACAATATTACACAACCTGGGACCCAAGCAACAGGCCTGGTGTGTCATGATCCGCAGGGGCTCTCCTGATAGCCAACATGGGATACCCGATCGTCATCCTACGAATGTTGGCTGCTCTTTTTCAGGCACAGAAACGACGACGTCAGAAACCACAACGATCAGAGACCTCAACGCAAAACATGGACTAGGGAAGAGAATCAACTTGCACTACAATGCAATTTTAGGATCAACCCTTCACAAAGAGGATACAGGGAAAGAATGATAGAGATCTGGCAAGAATGTTCGACATTTCAGACACTACCCAAAGACTAGCCGATTAAGTAAGAACAATAGTTAATAAGTGCTGGTTTTCTGAACTTAAACTACTAGAAATTCAAAAAACACATAAACAAACCTATAACACAGCACCATACACATCAAGTGGTGTCAAACAAAAACAATCCAACGAAAAAGAACAGCAAACATCGGCAAATGAAAACACGACACTCCCAAACGATACACAACCAAGCAACCAGGAAGAAACACTTTCACAAGAACAAAAGATAAATCAAGAAAATTTAAAGAGAATCATGAGTAGTGAAAAGACAATTCTACTGTCATTAAGAGACATGGAATGGAAAACGCTTTAGATAGAAACGGATAAAATAAATCACATACTACCTTACATACCGACGAATAATGTAACCAAGATAAATGAATTAATCTATGCAGGTGCAAAGTAAGTTTGTAAGAAAATTGGGATCCACCTAAAAAGCACGAAGAAACAGTCAAAAGTGGGGTGGGAATTTCGACTGGAAACGCAAATAAAAAAAACAAGCCAGAATGATAAAAAAGAGAGGCACTGAATTAAGCAGGAAAAAGGAACAGGCTACACGGAATATATAACATTAAAACTTGAGGAAATAAACCACAAAGTGCTGGCAAAAGAAGGAAGATTAAAGAGATATCGACAAAGGGTGAAACAATACAGACAAAACAGGACTTTCCTAAACAACGAAAGAAAATTCTATCAACAATTGGGAGGGAGTAACACGAAAATATACCAGCAACCGAATGCCAAAGAAACCAAACAATTTTGGACAAAAATATGGCAACCAAAATAACATAATAATAATGCTGAATGTATAAACAACATTAAAAGGGAACTAGACGGACTTGAAGAAAGCGCCAAAACGGAAATACACATCGACTTACTCAAAACAGCACTGAAAAGAATATCAAATTGGAAAAGGCCAGGCCATGATGGAATACATAGCTTCTGGTTCAAGAAATTCACCTCCATTCACGACAGAGAAGCACTAGAAATTAACAGATCCCTACAAGGCGCACACGTACCTGAATGGATGATCAAAGGAAAGACTACATGAATCCAAAAGGACCCAAGTAAAGGAAATGCTCCAAAATATTACAGACAAATAACCTGCCTACCAATGATGTGGAAAATACTAACAGCACAAATAAGGGAAAAGATTTACTACTTGCTAACAGGCCACGGATTGTTCCCGGAAGAACAGAAAGGATGCCGCAAAGGATCCAGAGGCACAGCAAAATTACTCAACATAGATCAACACATACTAAATGAGAGCAAGACAAGACGGAAAAATCGAGGTATTGCCTAGATTGACTACAAAAAGGCATATATGGTTCCTCAAAGCTGGATGATGCACTGTCTCAGAATGTACAATATATCACATGAAGTCATAAACTTCATCGAAAAGAAAATGCAAACCTATAGAGTGGAACTGACAGCAGGAGGCAGAAGCTTAGCTGAAACAAAGATCCAAAGGGGCATCTTCCAAGGAGATACACTATCACCCTTATTATTCCTAATAGCCATGATGCCACTTAACCACATACCCAGGAAATGTAGACTCGAATACAAACTCAGCAGATCGCAAGAGAAGATTGATCACCTTATGTACATGGATGACATTAAACTATTTGTAAAAAATGAAAAAGAGCTGAAAACTCAAATACACGCCGTTAGAATATACAGTCAGGTCATGGGAATGGAATTTGGCATAGAGAAATGTGCCATGCTCGTCATGGAAAGTGGCAAATGACATATGACTGACGGAATGGATCTACCAAGTCACAACAAAATTAGAACGCTCGGAGAAGAGGAAACCAACAGATACTTGGGTATCTTGGAGGCTGACACCATCAAACAAGTGTAAATGAAAGACAAAACCTGGAAAAAATATCTCAGGAGAACTAGAAAACTACTCTAGACAAACTCTCCCGTAGAAACCTCATCAAAGGAATAAATATATGGGCTGTTCACCTCGTTAGATATTTTGGACCCTTCCTCAAGTGAACCAGAGATGAACTAAAACAAATAGATCAAAGAACAAGAAAACTAATGACCATGCATAAGGCGTTACACCCCAGAGACGACGTTGACAGACTATATATACCAAGGAAAGAGGGAGGAAGAGGACTCGACAGCATCGAAGACAGGTTTGACGCATCGATACAGCGACTCGAAGACTACATAGAAAAACAACAGATATGATACGGACAGCACGATAGACGATAGGATGACAAGTGGAAAACAAAAATGGGAGAAAAAAACCCAAATCTGTGGCCGCTTTAAACGACTAATAAATAACATCTCACACCAGAAAACCTGGACCTGGCTAAGTAAAGGAAACCTTAAGAGAGAAACAGAATCTTTCCAACTAGCAGCACAGGACAACACCATAAGGACCAATCATATCAAAGCGAGAATACATAAGACGCAACAAAGCAGTAAATGTAGACTAGGCGGTGACAAGAGACGAAACAATCAATCACATAATAAGCTAATGTAGCAAATTAGCACAGGAGTATAAGGCGAGACACGACTGGGTCGGCAAGGTGATCGACTGTGAAATGGGCAAGAAATTTTAATTTGACCATACTAACAAATGGTATATGCACAACCTAGCAACTTTCCTAGAAAATGACACCCATAAACTCCTATGAGACTTTAACATAGAAACAGATCACCTAATCCCGGTCAGAAGACCAGTCCTTATATTCATCATCATCATCATCATATCGCACTGGTAGCACGGATATCCCTGACCCTCTCTCGCCACTCCTCCATATCGTTCATCGCCCTAGGTAGGTCTTCAGGACAACATCCCGTATCCTCACATAGCTGCTGAATGTATGTTCGTGCTGGTCGTCCTGCTTTTGCACGGCCATGTGTGGGGGTCCATAAGAGTACATCTCTTATGAGTTCGTCCCTGCTTCTACAGCAGTGTCCTGCATATGTGGTTCGTCTAACTTGAATAGTTTTCGTGATAGGAGGTAGGTGGCCGTACAGTTGGTGTCTTGTGGGGTGTTGCCGCTAGGACTTGTTTAAGATTGCACGTAGCATTCTTGTGTAATTGCCGTCTAGCTTCTTCTCCAGCCGTTTTGTTAGCGTCCATGTAATGTAGCCATATAGCAGTATCGATGTGACCGCTGCCTGGAAGAAACAGCGTTTCATTTTATCGGTTAGGTCTGATTTCCAAATAATCGATAACCTATTGATAGCTGTCCATGCTTTCGCTAACCTCGTTTCGATGTCCTTTTCGGTTGATTCGACGCTGCTTCCTAGTTAAGTGAATTTGTCTACTAGTTTAGGAGGGGTTCCTTCTTGAGTGGAGATGTCCCCCGTTTGGTTATAGCACATATATTCCGTTTTGTGTGTATTAACATAGAGGCCTATGTTTGCTGCTGCTCGTTCCAAACTATGCAGTAGTGATTCGGCTTGGTCAGGTGTATTTGCCAGTATCGCTATGTCATCGGCGTAGTCGACGTCGGTAATTGTTTTTGCGGGGTACCTTCTGCTTCTTTTCTTCGTCAGTTCGAAGCCATTCTCTTTGATTTTGTCAATCGATATTCTAAGTACGTAGTCTAGACAAATGATAAAGAGTTACGGAGCCAGCGTGTCCCCTTGTAGTACTCCTGCTACAATGTCGAAGTATTCTGTTTCTCCATCTGGTGATCGTACTTTTACTTTAGTGTTTCTATAGAGAATCATTATTGCCGCTACGGTTTCTTTAGGCATGCCGTACGCTAGTAGGATTTGTTCCATCTTTCCTATGTGAATGGAATCGAAAGCCTTGGTAAAGTCAACAAAAATTAATGTCGCTTGTAGGTTTTTTGCCCGTACACCTTCAAGGATTCTACGGATGGTTAATATTTGTGAGGTCGTGGATGTATTTCTTCGGAAGCCATCTTGGTTTTTTCTAAGTATGTTGTCGATTTTGGGTTCTATGCAGTTTCGTAGTAGGGCATTGTAGATTTTGGCTGCTATGGATGTAAGTGTTAGACCTCGGTAGTTTTTGGCTAATCCGAGGTCCCCCTTTTTAGGGAGGGGGAGTATGCATCCTTTCATCCATCTATCTATCGGATTTTGATTGTATACCGCGTTGCAGTGTCGGAGCAGTATGTCATCGAATTGTCTGGTCTTCCATACTTCCTGGGGAATTTCGTCCAGCCCTGCAGCTTTCCTATTTTTAATTTTTCTGAGAACCGAGTCGAGTTCTTCTTGTGTGAACGGTCCTAGTTTAACGTCTAATTGTTTGCTAATTATTTTGGTGATTGGTTCATGTGTTATTTTCGGTGGGTTTCCTAGTAGGTTTTCGAAGTGCTGTTTCCACAGTTTTATTCTTTTTTGTTGGTTTCCTGCTTTCAGTTTTGCTTTGGCTGTGTTCTTTCTTCTACTCACTTCGTTTATTGTTTGCCAGGCTATCCTAGATTGTCTATCTTCCACCGAGTCTCTAGAGAATTTGCAAAATTCTCGTCTTTGCTGTCCCGGCAGACCACAGAATAAATCTGAAGGAAAATGAAAAGAAGGATAAGTACCTGGACCTTGCGAGAGAAGTGAAAAAGCTGTGGAACATGAAAGAACGTTTGTAGCAATTGTGATTGGTGCCTTGAGTACAATAAATAAAGGATTATTAAAAAGCCTGGAGGACTTGGATGTTGGCGGACGGGTAGAGACTGTCCAAACGACAGCATTGCTAAGAACGGCCAGAATCCTTAGACGAGTCCTGGATACCTGAGTAGACTTACTGTCTCTCTGACTCCAGTGAAAAACCATCTGCTAGCACTGATGTGAAAAGCTCGAAATAAGTAAATAAAAATATTAATAATAGTAATAATAGAAATGAAATGATCAATTACATAATAAGTGAATGCAGCAAATTAGCACAGAAGGAGTATAAGACGAGACGCAACTGGGTCGGCAAGGTGATCCACTGGGAAATATGCAATAGAATTAGATTTGACCGCAATAACCAATGTTATATGCACAACCCAGCACCTGTCCTAGAAAATGATACACATAAAAACCTATGGGACTTTAACATACAAACGGATCACCTAATCACGGCCAGAAGACTAGACCGTATAATCAACAAAAAAAGAGAATTTGCAAAATTGTCGATTTTGCTTTCCCGGCTGACCACAGAATAAAACTGAAAGAAGGTGAAAAGAAGGATATATACCACGTTCTTGCTAGGGAATTAAAAAAACTATGGGATATGAAGGTGACAATTATACCAATTGTAATTGGTGCGTTTAGAACAGTAACCAAAAGATTACTAAAGGGACTGGAGATCTTGGAAGTTGACGGACGCGTGGAGACCATCCAAACTACTACATAATTGAGAACGGCCAGAATACTGAGTAGAATCCTGGAGACTTAAGGAGACTTGCTCTCACTCAAATTCCACTAAAAGACCATCAGCTAACGCAGGACGACGAGTGGAGACCATCCAAATTACATTATTGGGAACGACCAGAATACTTAGAAGTCCTGGACTAGAGGAGATTTGCTATCACCCAAAGCTCCATTATTACGGAAGCCTCAACATCAGATTGTTTATTGTAATATTTAGGACACTGATAGGAGGATTTTTCTCAGACAGTGTATTCCATCAGTTATTTTTAAATGTATTCCATCAGTTATTTTTAAATGTAAAAGCAGTTATATTTCAAACAATTCAGTTTAGCATAAGTACACAGGACACTCGTTGGGAGAGTTTTACATCTCTGCAGAGATGTTTTCGGCGAATTCTGCAGCCACAGCCGACTGGATTACCAACTAAAGTATTTTGTGTGTACAAGACAAAACCTTCTTGAATAAACTCATTTAAAAAAAAAAAAAGAAAACACGTCACATCCGTCTTAGAACCTTTCATCGTAAAATAATTTTTAAAAATCATTTCTTTACATAAAACTTATATATATATCTACAAATTCTTTTATTGTTGCTTGTTTGTGTGTCTATTTTTTTACATGTTTGTCTAAGGCATAATAATTCTGACATTCTAATTTGTCCCTTTTTTGAATAATTATTGACTTTATTGTATTAGGGGGGTTGTTAGCAGTAATGGTATCTCTGAATACGTTTGATATAAAGGTTTTTCGATTTTGAGAATAGAATTCCGATAATCAAACCCATTTGCTACGATACACTAAAAAACCCCTAAGCGTAGAAGATCGTGGGGTAAGTACAACCAGGCGGAAAAGCTGGATTTCCACGTTTCAAAGAATTTGATGGTATCAGCCGAGTGTACTATATTACAAGCTGCTTAAATCAACCGAACCATCACTATGTTATCGACAACAGTTGATGTGTTTGAGCCGACCATTGAAGAAACATCATCAGCTATACGCTCATAGACACGACAAACTTATTTTGCAACATCAATACGCTAGGCGACATGTTGCACAACGAGTGAAAACCTACTTTGAATTGCTTAAATGAGAAGTCCTACCGGAATATTTGTATTCACTAGACGTCCGGTTTTCAATTGTTCCGATCGATGGCGTTTGGCCTGGCTAAGCAGCACTTTTATTCTTATAAAGATGCCAAAAAAAGGGTTGACTCGTGGTTAGCCTCAAAAGATGTGTCGTTTTTTCGGCGATCAATTCAATTCAACCAGAAAGATGGGAAAAAGTAGTGGCTAGCGATGGATGATAATTCCAGTGATATGTTTCTTAAAAACTTTTAAAAATAAAATATTTGTTTTCATGAAAAATTGGCAAGATCTTATTCAAGGTGATATATATATATATATATATATATATATATATATATATATATATATATATTCCCCCTTTTTTAGTTGATCTGAAGAAATTCTTAATTTTTAGAGCATTGATAAGGCTTTTTTAACAGGATGGAAATCAATTCATTATCTTAATGTGAATTTTTGTTAATTTTTCTTTTGGGGGGGGGGATATGAATTGCTCTGTAGATTTTATTTGCCTTTTTTTAATAAATGACCCCCTTCTTTAAATTAAGTATATGCATATATGCTTTCATGTATATGTGTGTATAAAATGCAAACATATAAGTATACCGATCTAATTATAATCACTTTCGAAAGGTTACTTTTACATACACGTCGAACTTTTGCAGATATAACAATCACGGTTCAGATATTACCTTGGAGTAATTTCTGTGAATAAATAGTAAATACTACTCAGTGCAATTGTAATTGAGCTTTATCATTTGATACATTTTAGTATGATCTCCATGACACTTCTTTATGAAAATGTCTTAACTCTCTGCAGATGATTCATTCACTGTATTTTAGACCTCACTGATTGAAAAAAATTAGCATTGAAAGAAGCTCGCCTGAAAAGTTCTTAGGCTAAAAGTTTATACGATGACATTATATCCCCTGTTGAAGATATTTTTGACCAACAGGATCCCCAAGTAAAACACCGGCTGATTAATTATGTGGATTACAATGAAGACCATTTTGAAAAAAAAAATTACCTCATATGGCAGTATTCCATGGGATTATATTGTTTAGTCTATGAACTATTTCAACCGACGTTTGAGGACCCATGGAGTGTCCCATGATAACTTCGATAGCTTTATTTAAGAAGTAGTGGTAGATTCCATTTATTATCTCACCTATAATGATATTTTTAATGATTAAGAAAATACGTTACTGTAGTATACAATCCCACAAGATTGTTATTCCGAGGGAAATTAGAAGATATTTGGTTTAATTTTTTAAGTTTCGTTACATTGGACGGTATTTGATACGTTATGTTTTTTATCTATCTATCTATCTATCTGTATCTTTTTTGTACCCGGTAACTTTTATGAAATCATCATACATGCTGCGTCATAAAGAACTCTTATGTGGACCCAGTATGGATACCAATACAATCTGTGAACCACAAAATTGAAAGGTCAGAGATCAGAAAACCACAAAAATAGAAATAAGAGGCAGAACATTGAGATATTAAGTTCATAAGTCCTATGAATCTAATCTGAATTGTGCACCTAGACACATGGCTGACAGGTTAAAGACTTCAAGTCAAATATCCTAGCAAACCAATCACTTGAAGAAATCCGAGGCGTAAAACAGTCGAAACATTGTGGGTATAGCATCCTAGATAGGTGTAGCAGTCCACAATATGCATTTAAAAACTATAATAGCCAAGCCTCATCCCAGAAATGTAGACAGAATTCCCCGGTTCATTAAAAATTTCCTGGACAGAACTGCATAGTGACATTTTTTTAAGTATGAAATTTGAGAATTATTATCGATTGTCACATATAGAAGTTTAAAACAAAAGGAGAAGTAAATTAAAATAAAAATATTGTCTGTATTTTGTTTAATAACTGTTATCATTAAGAAAATTAATGGCATGCTTAAAGATGAAGTAAAATAAAATGAGAAATGAATTACTGCGCAATTCTAGTTTTGGGTAAGTGTGTACGGTACAAGTGATTGAATCTAAAGAAAGTTACGTGTTTTGTTCGTTAGATGTAATGTAAAAAGCGTTTTTCTTTGATGTGGCACAAGGCCGTACAACTGAGGTACCCATTGGGATTCGAATTTACTCATGAAGCTTTGCTAGTCTAACTTACTAAAAATTATACCTTACGTGGGGCCCTTGTTCGTTGGATGCTTATATTATCAAATAACCATAATTTACTTTTTTTTTGTTAGCTGGATGAAATATTTAATGTCTTTTTAATGCTTTAAAGTAAACATTATATCAAAAGCAAACATCGTTTTTTTGTTATTTATTGTCTCACAAACGTGCTTCAATAAAAAAAAAACTTTTTTTTTTTGTTAAATAACGGGTTTTCTCTATTCTTGGAGTTGCTAGACAATCTAGCCACTTATATTACCTGACCGTCAGAAGAGGATCCGGCTCATTTTTTTCAACCCCCCTCCGTGGATCTTTCAAACACAACGTGGGCATGGAAGGATTTGAAAAAGCAAACAGTCAGAAGCTAATGTTGTAGTCACGAACAAAATAGCCGTAATAAGTACTGTGACCATTTGTTACACCACATTGGGCTCCAATGGTATGAATCCAATAATTCTCCCTCCAGCTATGGGTAAATAGTAGGACAGACTAGGTTCTTCAGCCATGGTTTGGCAACTAGTCTAGGAGAAGGAAAACTCTGAATTCAAACCTGCTAAACTCCGCTTAAAAATTGACCTTGTGTCATATCCTGCCCGAGTGGAGGGGTTGGTAAATAGTACCACATTGGGCTCCGTGATTAGCATAGGACGATATATTGAAATTACATTCATCTATTATTTGAAAAAGAAAAAGAGAATTAAACGTTCATGTAATAAGTATATCACTTTATTGACTCTTGAATACATAAACTGTATCTCTAGTGAGGAGTAAGACTCTCACTATGAGTGTCCTCGATATGAAACCAAATAATCAGATGGCGAAACTGCAGTAATGCCGAAGCTTTTGGTAATGCCGAGTACCCCTTCATCGCCATTGCTCCCAACTTCAGTCGGGCTCAACATAGTAGCACCTCATAGGGTCCTATCTATGTGTCAAATAGAACTGTTTTGACATTTAATTTGTGTACATATACTAAACTGAATTCTTTTAAATAAAAGTTTTTACTTTTAACTGTGTATAAACAAATGACAAACGCTAAATTGAATGGTTAGTGATACATAGCAATACGTAGATTTAACCAACTTGGACCTATGCTAAACTGAATTGCTTCGTATAGAACTGTTAGGTAATTTAACTGCGTGTAAACAAGTGACTGATGTTTAATTGAACTGTTAGTGTTAAATTGCAGTACTTGAAATAATTTAACCATGAGCAAATAAATAGGAGAAATCTTTCCCCTTTGCAAATGTACAGTCTGCTTGTTCTATGGTACAAACCGTAAGAGCGGATAACTTATAATTCAAATTTCATTTATATGGCATAAAATCCATTTACTTCAAGCTGTTCCAATTTATTCGTTAGTATTCTACTAACAGAAGCCTTAACATTAAGTTAACCTCTAGAGACTAATTAACTTTTTATGGCAAAACAATATATATATATATATTTTATTTTTGGTCCAGTTAAACTGGAGTTGGAAGTGATTCCATCAGGACAAGAAGTTATTCAAGCATGAATATTTAAAATTTTCCTGGTAAAGAGTTCAATGTACCAATAATATTCAATTTTTTTTTATCCAAAAGATCTGAAGAAGTCCTGTTACTTTTTTCGTGTTTTTGGAAACTTCAAAAATGCGTAACAGGATGGGAATAAATTTATAATCCTATGACCGGTTTCGTTGTTTTTCTTAAAGTATATATATATATATATATATATATATATATATATATATATATGTGTGTGTGTGTGTGTGTGTGTATGTGCGTTGCATGATTTGTTTTTATGTTATACACACCCTTATAGGAATACAATATCCCATACATTTAAGCATTATATTAAGTAATTTTTTTCACTAATAATTATAAATTTAAATAAAAATTCTCAATATTAACAATAAATACAAAGAAAACAGATTTTTTGTTTTGAACTAGTTTTACAGTTCCTTATGAATCTATGACTAACTTTTAACTCTGAGCTGAAATTCTTGTGACATACGTATAGAACTTTTGGTATTTAAGTATATATTTACTCAGATTTATTAAAATAACAGTGTATTCTCTTGCTTTATATGCGTGGACACATTATGTGCTCACATGTCGATGGAACATTTATTTTATTTATCATGAACAAACGAACATTTTGTGTTTCTATTAGCTTCCAAACTTTATTTCTTGAGATCATGGACGTCATAACTGAAAAGAATGATTATCATGCAGATTTCTTAGAATGTTTAAAACGATTCCATGAATCGTCTTAAAAATCTTCAGCACTTGCTGCTGACAAGGCGTATGAGGGTAAACGATATAGAACCCACTGATATCGATGTCAGAATGAGTCGATATCACTTTACTGTCGTTGCGACATCTACAAAGTTGACTTGAGAATCGAGGAAATGTTTAACTAACCAAGTCTCATTTTCGGAAATGTGAAGCCTTATACTAAATAGACAAAATTTCCAGCCATAATATTACCGTCAATGCTGAACTGCAAAAGCTGAAGGTCACAAATCAGTTTGTCTGTATCCAAGAGAAATATCACTATCCTCAATTTAATCCAGAGATACTTAGCGATATTTCTGTTGGTGGGTATTTTAAAAACTGAAGTGCTACGGAGTAAACAGCGCGAAGAATCTTTTTTCGTGATGCAGTTTATTTCATTTGTAAACTCGTAAGATTTGATAGACTATACCATTGTGCTCGTGATTAGAGGCATTTTTCAATCAATTTAAATTTGTGTTTTGAGCCATTTTTACACCAAGGGCAAGTCAAAAGAATTCAAATTCTCGACTATATGAACGCAGTAAGGATTTTGTATGAGAACAAGAATGCAAGATACCGTTAATATAAGGATTTTAGAGACTATTCAGACGGAGAAACATCACAATTTACCTATTTCGGATTTATTAAGGTTTAAACTGTTCGGGCCTTTTAATGATCATTTTAAAAATTGAATTAATATTTAACGTTGTTCAACTTATTTTCAGTCGAAACGTGATAAATCTATCGAGACTAGTAGATGTCTATCGCCTATATAGTCGTCTGCATATAAGTTGGGTACTCTGCCATCTAGATCCGGTGAAGTTAACCTAAACTAAAAGGAGTCTGATGTAATTTATTTATAAACAAAGTTCTGCCCCTCGTAAGCGTCAGCTACATTCGTTATCGGGAATTTCCTTGGTTTTCGCATTTTTTCATCCCATTCCCATTATACAAAGTTCATTGTAAATAAAATCATACATTACATCCGGGGGGGTTGAAGTAGGTCTTTTCACAGAGCAAATGTGATATTTTGATGGTCGCAGCGCGACAGTGATAAATGACTGGTTATGTATTGTACTGTTGAAACGGTCGGCGAATGTGGTAGCTAGGTCTTCCAAGGCCTTGGGCCTTCCTTGTACGCAAGGAAAAAGTCACTTGCATTCACTAGCAGAAAAGAGCTAAGATAAAAGTCAAAGATCATTGTCCAAAAGGAAAGTGTTCCGACAAAACACATCGAAACTACTCCTGGGATTCCAAATAAAAAGCCATCAACAACTAAATTGCACCGAAATGAAAGTGCTCCTATATTTTGATGCTTTCGTCATATCAGTCGCTGGGAATCGGGCTTTTTTTCTTACAAGTTGGAAGCTTTATATATCCGTCACTGATAGGGATTAGGACATTTCACCACAAAACTCTTGCGAATTCAGCGTATGGTCGGATAATTCTAAGTATTGCAGTAGATTTTTGTTCGTACTCACAAATTTAGATTAAAAACACGCTTGTTAGACTTATATTTAAGGACTAAATGATATTTGATAAGCTTACTCAAGTATTGGCAACTGTATTCAAGTTTTTGAAGGAAAGGCACAGCATTCGACTAAAACTTTCGAAGATCAAAAATAGTATTAGAGTCTTGATCCAAAAGAAACATGTCCAATCATTTCTATAATAAGGTGCCTAAAGTGTGCAGTCTGGAAGCTCCAACGTTAAAGAAAAAAAAATGAACGCAAACCCTACTAAACAGATAAAATATAAATACAGAGTAAAGCTTTGTGAAAAAAAAGGTAGTTTATATACAGCAAGAATAGCTAAGTGAAGTAATAGACCAAAAATGAAGATCTCTTGGGCGGGGGGAGTTGCGAGATAATTTGGAAGCTAATTTCAAATTTTTCTTTAGAGACAGACAAGTCAAGTAACAGAATTTTACGGGAAAAAAAATATATATCAGGTGCTTATAGAAAGTGAGCTTTCAGTTTAAAGTTCCAGTCATTAATATGAATTTTCTACTAGTTTTTCATGCAAATGAAATTGGCTAACGTAGATTTGTTATCTAGATGACTAAATAGTTTTACAGTCTTTAGAGTCAGACGATTTAATTTAAGTTATGTTTAATAAGTCTGAACAGGATTTAGAAGGTAAATTTCGTGTAGTTCTAGGTACCCATACAATGAAGTAGTATAACAGCATCACATCGCACAGAACTTTTCAAAATTGGTGCATGGACAAAAAGACAATGTCGAGTGTCACTAAACTTAAGTAGTTCCCAGAAGAGTATTTTTACTACAGGGTTACCTTTATTTCGAGGAAACACTAAATATAACACACAGACTAAGGTCTCCAAAATAGTTATTCGAGTATATTAGGTTATTCCTAAAGTACATATAGTGAGGCGTGGGAGGGGGAGAAAAAATAAGCATGACATACGCATACGTGAAATTAAGAGTAAAAACACATTGACGCATGAAAAAGTCACTAGTAATGAAGGGATGGAGTATTTCTCGCGCTCGGAGAAGGTAGGGTTTTGCAGTTTTACTTCAGAAGTACTGGCAGTGAATGGTTTTATGGGTAATTTAGCGACTAAAATTCGATTGAAATTTATTTTTATTTTATTCAGGATTACCGTTTAGCGAGATTTGAAGTGATATTCAACATCGAGAGTCCGGCTTATCCGATCATCTGAATTTGAAAGTTGATCAAGAAACTAAGGCAAAATATAGTAAACATGAAATCTTTCAGTTATTACAAACTTAAATACATAAAACCATCATCGTGGCTTATTTTAGTTTTGCTCGACAAGTGTTTTTCAGTATAACTATGTAATATGTTAGTGAATACAGATAACAGGGAAAACATCGAAACATCAGGTAAAGGTAAGTAGTTTAAAAAAAGGTTGGGACGCTAGAGGTGCTCGTTTCTGGACTCTGTAAATCCACTGACGTATCACTTATGGCATCGTCCTGGTCATATTTTCTGTATCGAAAGTATGCCACTACTGCATTCCAACCTTGTCTGAATAAAAAGCAGAGGTCTTCTCTTTCCAGGTCAGTATTATAGCTGCATACGTATTTACACAGTATACCCACGGTCCGATAGAAGTCTCCACTTGTTAGCTCAAAAGACGAACTCTCCACGGTATTAGAGAGTGCACCAAAGAATGTGTTTAAACTGGTAATTCTTGGGACACCAGTATTATAATATTCTCTCAGTTTATTAAGCATTCTACCCTCTACTTTGGCAGAGAAATCACCTTTGTACAATAAGGCATGGTTATCGTTTAGCTCCTTGATGGTGGAATAGTATTCCTCAACAGAGGTTATAGTTTTCCCAAAAAAAGCTTCACTCTCCGATTCGGTTATCGTACCACCCTCAAATATCTTCTTTGCCACCTCTAATTCATCAAGAATATCCTCTTCAAATTCTCTTACCATATACAGGAGTTTAAAGCCAGCTTCTCGAACTAAGAGATAATGCGTTTCATTCCTTTGCAAACCAACCAGTATATCTCGATACCTACCACCAAGCGGAGTATCTGGAATATTTTCACATAAATGCAGTCTGTTTACTCGATGACTCAATTGAGGATAATTGGTCTCCTGGTGCCTGTCAAGTAGAACAAGTCCTAGACTTTTTTCGTTTCGCTGGTAGAAGGTATCAGAACGTTCATATTTTGTCAGCGAAAACAGCCTGCGTGGAAAATGGTCTTCCATTGATAGCCGCCAGCCATCGTAAGCATTGATTGGATAACTGCAAATTAGATTGCCGCCAAGATAGTGACATTCTTCTTCTACAAGCCTGAACTTACATGGCTTGAATATTCCGGGCACACACAATGACATAAGTATGGTTTTGTTCAATGGTGCGTCAGGCGTAAGTTTTGGATGGAAGTATTCGAGAGTGCTGTTAGTTAAGTTGGATACTATTATGCACAATTCATTACCGGTCTTTTTATAAAGTTGCCCAAAAGTAAGGCCGATTGGGAATCTTCTCGAATTAAGAAGTCTGTTGAATCGTTCTATGAAATTGGTTCCAGATAACATCCCAAAACAGCTTTTAATTTCATAGGATGAGTTATCGGGATTAGTTACTTCAAGCTCAAAAGAATCAAGGCATTCCTTGAAGTATCTTTGTACGGAATCAGAGTGGAGTCCAATTGCCAAGGGTGCCGCTATTAAAGCTCCAGTTCCAACTCCTGCAAATCGCTTGATTTTATTCATTAGTCCGAGAAGTTCTAAAGCTTTCAAAGCACCAATGTAAGCAAATGCTTTTGCACCTCCATCGGCAAAGACAAGGTTACGTATTTTATTGCCACTAGTATCTAAATTGTCTAGGGATATAAGACCTGATACCGTATCTACCCCTAGCACTTCGGTAAATTCCTCTGGTTCTAGCTCTTCTTCCTCTTCTGGTTTTTGTTTATGTTTCTTTGATGAGCAGCCTCCCATTGCTGGTTACAATTGTGTCTTGTCGAGCTTATTGCCAACCAGTATTTCACAAAACCCTTTGCTTCGTCGTGTAACAATGCCGAATCCAGTATTTTATATAGGTTTAAACAAATGCTTATTAAGAATTTATGGCTGTGAGGACTGATTTATTGCATGAATAAAGAACGAACATTTCGGACAATTCCAATATGTTAGACGGGGGTACACATTAGTCACTATTTATTAGTGTTTATTAGTTTTTCCATTCAAAGTGGAACAAAAAATTTAGAATTGGACTTTGTATCGTACAAAACCAGTTTATTCACGGGTATATATTTTCGGACAAAAGAAAACAATCCAGTTTCTGGGTATGGTAGGGTAGCTCGCTAAATCATCTAATTTAGTAAGTAATGTCTATAAAAAAGACATGTATCCTCGCTTGCCAAGTTGGGTAGGGCAGTAAAATATACCGACTGCACCTCTGAAGAGGGTTAAGGCTCCTCAACAATTGTCCAGGTATTGACACTAAACAATGCGATGCTGACGTTCCAGTAATGTTGGAGCATTGGGGAATGGGGAGTACCTCTTCATTGCTATCGCCCCCAGATCCACTCTGGCCCAGAGTAGAAGAGCCTGATAAGGCCCTATCTATGGGTCAAATATAACTAAACTGCGTACTTAAGCTAAACTGAATTACTTGAAATAGAACCGTTTTGACTTTTAAACTGCATACTTGTGCAAAACTGAATTGTTTGAAATAGAGCTGTTTTGACATGGAAACTATACTTACGCAAAACAGAATTGTTTAAATTAAAAATATCTGACTAAACTGAATAGACTGAAATAGAAATCCTTTTGACGATTAAACTCTTTACTTACAGGTAAACTGAGTGCTTATGCTAAATTGAATTGTTTTAAACATAACTGTTTTTGTATCTCAAACTGAAATACTTGAAATAGAACAGTTTTAACATTTAAATGTGTGTAAAGAACTGACATGTAAATAGTGTACTTATTTTAAACTGAAGGGTTTGAAAAGGAACAGGTTTTGTTCGCTAAACTGAATTGTTTGAAATAGAACTGTTTGACATTTAACTGTTCGTGGACAAAAACTATACATATACTAAACGGAATTGGCTGAATTAGAATTGTTTGACTAAACTAAATAGCTTGAAATAGAAATATTTTTGTCAAGTATACAGTGTACTCATGCTAAAATGAATTGTTTGAAATAAAAGTGATTATTTGTATAAAAATGCATTGGACATTAAATAACCTACAAAGGTTAAAAACAACAACAACAAACAAACAAACAAACAACCATGTATCCACACCCTCTCCTTCCATATAATGTAATGGACTGGGCTCTTTAGCTTTTACAGATCAACTGCGATACTGGTAAATACACCCAACCAAACCGAAACACAACTGCATAGTTTGGAACGAGCCGCCGCAGGCATTGGCCTCCATGTCAGTGCACACAAAACCGAATATATGTGCTATAATCAAACAGGCGACATCACCACACTAGATGGAACCCCTCTTAAACTAGTAGACAAATTCAACTACCTAGGAACCAGCGTATCATCAACAGAAAAGAACATCGACATGGACATGGACAGCTATCGATAGGCTATCGATCATATGGAAATCAGACCTGACCGATAAAATGAAACGCAGTTTCTTCCAAGCAGCGGTCGTATCGATACTGCTGTATGGATGCACTACTGGGATGCTACCTAAACGGCTGGAGAAGAAGCTAGACGGCAATTACACAAGAATGTTGCGAGCAATATTCAATAAGTCCTGGAGGCAACACCCCACAAGGCACCAACTATACGGCCACTTGCCTCCCATCACGAAAACTATGCAAGTTAGACGAACCAGACATGCAGGTCACTGCTGGAGAAGCAGGGACGAGTTCATAAGTAATGTACTCCTATGGACCCACACATATGGCTGGGCAAAAAGCAGGACGACCAGCTCGAGCATACATCCAGCAGCTATGTGAGGATACGGGATGTAGCCCCGAAGACCTGCCAGAGGCGATGAACGATGGGGAAAAGTGGCGAGAGAGGGTCAGGGATATCCGTGCCTGTGGTACGACATGATGATGATGATTCTAGAGATAAGTATAACTTGGAAATATAGTACGAAATTGGGGCCTACATTTTTTTACCTCTTTTTGAGACTTCACCAGCGACACTGTATCGGAATATAAACAGCATATCGTTTATATACGTGACTGTCATTTTCTTAAATCTTTCATTAAACTTTATCACTGTGGAACAAATGTCATTAATTAGTCATTGGTTATCTAATTTTCATAATGTTTTTAAAAAGATGTTTTTTTTTTTTTTCAAAGAAATAACAAACCTATATCATTTATTTACAGAAAAAAGTTACTTACCAAGTAACAGAAACTCACCAAAAAGTGAGCTGATAGAAAATACTCCTATAGCCATTTTCATTTTCACCAAGCAGTTTAACTCCATGTTTGTTTTTGGGTCATCAGGAGAGAATGTGCACCGTTTCAGGGCCTTCCTCGGTACGATTTTATTTGCACATCGCCCGCAACTCACTGACATGAGTCCCCTTTATAGCACCCTGATTTGATAGGATGCTATATCCTTTATTACATATTATTGTTGCATTTCTATGTATATAAACTATAGTTTTATGCATACATTACAAAGGAAAGTGATTAAAAAATCTGAAATTCCTAAATCTAAACTAAATCGAATTTACGTTTTCTTCATTTCATTTACCAGCGTTTACTTTTTTTTTATTATTTTAATATTCTAATACGATACATTTATTTGTAAAAATGATAAAAATATGTAAATCAATATACAAGTAGATAAAATGAAGATAATGATCCTTGTTTTGTTTTAATTTTTTTTTAAATTTCACAGTATTGTTGGGGTTTAACCACTAAAATTTAACTGAATTTAAAAAAAAGATATTTGAGCATAATTAAAAAAAAATATATATACAAATATTCACAAATTCCTAACATAATTCGGACGTTTATTTTGAGGAGTATGCACCCCCACCATGTATTTCCAAAACCATCTTTAATAGTGGAGATTCAGATCATCAAATAAAAAGCGTCAGGTCGAAATGTTTCTTTAAATCTGCTTATATATCGATGCTAAATTAACATTTAATGTTTCCATTAACTTTAAAGAAATAAGAAAACCTGTTATGATGAATATTTTAGATAAATTCTTCCCACCACCACTGTCTCCACGAACGTAAATCTTAATATGTTTGATAGACTAGTAGGTTAGAGGTTATTTTCTAAGCAACTGATGGAAGTGTGTTTTGATTTTGAATTCCAACGAAATAAACTTGTTTTCTTGGGTTTATTGGAAGACACTTTCTAGTGGGTCCAATATTTATCTTAGAAGATTCAGGGATTTGCCGCATCATCTCTATGAAAGACGGTTTCTAAGATCACGAAGTTGTGTGACTTAAAAATACCAAAATTCATAAAAATGGGGGAAATACGATGAATATATGTTCATCAAGATCTTTTGATAGGTTGATCAACTGCAAACAGTTTTGTTTCCTGAATGTTTCAAATGATAGCATTTTTCACCACACTTCAAGAGGTATCATGATATTAATTATGTGTTTTTTTTGTTTGTTTTTTTTTTTGTTTTTTTTTTTTATGTGAGGGGCATGAACATTTAAAAGGTAAAAATACATTTTCTAGAAAAAAAAAGCTTCAATCATATTATTATGAGTCTCCATGAGATATTTAATAAGAAACTGATTTCATTTTTTTAAAATACACTCTAAATATGTTTCATTTCATCAATATATGACTAACCTACTGAGGTTCAAAGTTTAAATATATATATATAAAGAAAAAATACAACTCATATATATATATATATACATATATATATATAGAGAGAGAGAGAGAAAGATAGCTCTTCGAAAGAATTGAGCACTCTAGTAGCAGATAGTATTAAAAAAAATGTAAACAAAGGCTGCTGCTGCTGTTACTAAGTAAAATACCTTAAAATTCCCTTAGCCAACGTGGTCCGCTTGGTGGCCGAGAGGTCTGAAAATCAGTCTAACGTAAAGTTGGACGGGTTTCGATCCCGGCTTCGAGCGTCCTGCGTATCTAGCCACACTGAAGAGTTCTGATAGGACGAAACAGTCTGTCTGTAGATGACAATATACGCTCCCCCATGGGGGGTGAGGTCTCTGGTGAAGGAATTACCGGCCGCCGCTAGCGTAATGCAAAGTTCTTCGAAAGAATTGAGCACTCTGGTAGCCGATAGGGTATGAAAAAAAAAATGTAAACAAAGGCTGCTGCTGCTGTTGCTAAATAAAATACCTTAAATTTCCTTTAGCCAACGTGGTCAACTTGGTGGCCGAGAGGTCTGAAAATCAATCTAACGTAAAGTTGGACGGGTTTCGATGCCTACTTCGAGCGTCCTGCGTGTCTAGCCACACTGAAGAGTTCTGATAGAACGAAACAGTCTGTCTGTGGATGACTATATAATTATGTACGTTTCCAGACTTTTTTCGTACGGGCATTTAAGATTATTGTAGACTATTGAAAATTCAGTATGTTTTACTATACATCATATAAGATGACTGACATGGGGCAGATTCAAATTAACAGCTACAGCAGCAATTGGAATACATCCTACTAAAGCCTGATTGTCCCAACTGGAGAATTTCAAAAATGCAATCTGACCCTTAAGATGAACGATATTCAATAAAATTATGTTTTAAACTTGGTAAAAATGCCACAGAAACGTATGGAATGCTTCAGACTGCATCTTGTATAAATCGAGCATCAGTTTGTGAGTGGCATAAGAGATTCAATGAAGGCTGGGAGTCTGTGAGCGATGATGAGAGGTGTGGGAGGAGTAAGGAAGTCAATACACCAGAGTTGATTGGCCAAAGGGCAAGGGTTAGGCTTAGGGTTACTAAGTTGAGGTTTTAAGGGAGTTCAGAAGGAGATTCCGCCGGAAGAGGCCAGCACTCTTCAAATCGGGTCAGTGACATTTCCACCAGGTAATACACCAGTCCACGACTCCATCAATATCGCAGACTATTTGAGCAAGATGGGCATCAAGACAGTTCTTCACCCTCCCTATAGTCCAGACCTTGTTCCCTGTGACTTTTGGTCATTCCCTAACCTCAGAGTCTGTCGTTATGAGACAATTGAAGAGATGAAAGAGGCTCGGACGAAGGTCATTGACACGCTCACACAAGAGGATTTCCGTGGGGACTTCCAGAAGTTGTTATAACGGTAAACCAAGTGCATTGCAGCCGGATCAGATTACTTCGAAGGGGACGAGTTTCATATGTTTACTATAAATAAATGTGCCCATAAAGAAAAAGTCTGGAAACTTATCGTATGCGCTCCCTGTATATATATATATATATATATATATATAAGCAGGCTGAGATACAATGATAATTTTTACATGAGATGTACAGTAATGAAATCAGCTTTTCTTCTCCTTGACCGTTTTTCACAACAACCTTAAAGAACCCAGTCGGCCCTACTTTTTGTATAACCAGAGAGAGAATAGTTGGTTGATTGGTTGGTTGTTGGTCGTTTGGGTTTTATGGCATATCAACTTTTGCAGGATATTTAACGCTAAATCCATTTTTATACAAATAATCAGTTCTTTTTCAAACAATTTATTTCAGCATGTGTACATATTTTAATTGTTAAAAACATTTTTACTACAATCTATTCAAGTATAGTAAAAAAAAAACATGTAAATCAAACAGTTCATTTTTTATTAGTGGAAATTTTCTTCACTCAAAATTAAATTTCAAAACAGTTCTATTTGAAACAATTCATTTTAGCATAAGTACAATTTCAGGGTAAAAATTAGTTCTATTTCAAGCAGTTCAATTTAGTAGAAGTACAAAAATTGTTTGTAAAAAACATTTTAATTTCAAGCAATTCAGTTTAGTCAAATAGTTCTAATTCAAACAATTCTGTTTAGCATAAGTATGCAGTTTCGTTCTATTAACCCATAGATAGGGCCATATCCGGTGCCACCATTCCGGGCCAGAGTGGACCTGTGATCAATGGCAATGAAGGGGTGCGCCATCACCACTGGAACGTCACCATCAGATTGTTTAGCGTCATATCCAGGACACTTCATTTGGTTGGGTGTCTTACCCCTCTGCAGAAGTGCAGTCAGTGCATTCTACTGCCCCAGCATAATAGTTGAATTTCATATCTTTCCTATGAGTATTAGAGGTATGTGAAATGCAAACTGCCCCATCCAGGTTTGAACTCCAGTTGGTGTGTTCCTCATGGGTGATTTTATATGATGAATAAATCCAGAAAGAAGTGATTACTGAGACCTTTCATCGATCGTTTATTTTGAAATCTTATCGTTAATATTTTACAAATATTTAATAAAAAAGGGAAAATACATACTCGTAATGAAATAAAATTAAAATCAGGTCTCAAGAATGTACACTGTTTTTTTAAATAATTTTTTGTTGATCTTTTTGTAGTAAGCTAACTTGTACGTAAGAGCTTTTTAAAGGATTCAAATATTTTGGTTCTTGGCCTAGTTTGTTACTCCAAATTGAACAAAATATTTAATATTTTGAACCCCAACGAGAAAAAACTAGGTAACAGTTATAGGTCTTGATTCCCTAAGGAGACAATCATCTGAAACTTCCTGGTTCAATTCTGACTGCAGGCGAGTAGCAATACAGGAATACCCAGTTATGACTAACGGAATTAAAACAGGTGACTTCCGTGGATTCAATAAAGGACTTAGTCCTTAGTTCCATGAAGGTTCCAGAGTTCGACAAATACCTGAAGAAGGCCGGAGGACATATCGGCTAAAACGTTGTGGAAAAAACAATAAAGACGATGACAATAGTCCGAAAAACCCTAATGATAAAAATTAATAATTATATTTTAAGATATGTAAGTTTGAATGCTTAAATTAACACTATTATTTAAGTATTGTAGCAATGTATAATCCTGCTAATTATTTTTTTTTTAGAAACTGATATCTTTTTAAGATTACACCTTGTTTTCCATTTGACATCCAAATCTATCACAATCATGTAAGAATATCTTTCTCAAACATGTTTGGCCGCTCTAAATCGAAATGTTTAGTCGCTTTTGAAAGAAAAAAACTGACAAATAATTAATATAGTATACAACATTATATCTATGTTTTTTAGTATATGGCGTAACAAAATCATATTGGATAATGTAACTGCAAGCCCAATTTCAAATCCGGGACGATTCGGTTCCTGCTTCCTTTTCGTGATGATGATGTTAGGATCTATTCTCCCACTAGCTGTGAATAAATAATGATGCAGACGGTTTTGCTTTGCCTCGAAACAGCAAACAATCCAAGAGAAAGAAAACTGAAATAAAACAACTGCTAAGGCTTAACATGGCTTTTTAGCGTCTCATGATGGTAGTAGAGAGCATTGGATTATAACATACACTATTCTTTGGGAGTAGAGCAACTTGAAATCCACTTTTAGATTAGGTAGTATTCCAAGTGGTATGCCATTTTTTACAATATATAATTTCTAAGGAAGTCCAATCGGTAGGAGGAGCTGTAAAATACGCCGAGTACATCTCTGCAGAGAGGTATGACCCCGCTCACAATTTTCCTGAACATGACACAAAGTCATCTGATGGCGAGGCTTCTCTCCAGAAGCTTTGGGAAATATGGAGCACAATTTGCTTGTTAATAATCTGGGGTAGAATCAGTACCGAATGGTAATACCCGTTAGGGCCCCGGTTAAAGAACCATTTAACTGTGTGTAAAGAAATGACTGAAATTAAATTGAATTATAATTGTTTCATAACATTACTTGAAACTATTTTTGAGAAAAGTCATTAATCCACTTATTCTTCTTTCAACTATGGGTAAATAGTAGGGAAAACTGATCTCTTTATGCTTGGTATTGTAATTATTCTACGAGAGAAAAACTGAATTCAAACATATTTTCCAGTTTTCTTGATGTGCCCAGTCAATATTTACCTAAAAAAGGAGAAGTTAACTTAATAATGTTAAGTCTAATCTTACCCAACAAATCACAAGACAAATACACTAAGTGTTTATAATAAACCCAACTAGCAAGTCAATATTATATTCCAAATTTACAGTGACGTTCCATTCAGTACAGCCCCTTATTGTTTGATAGTTGTACCAAACAACGAATTGTACTTCTTTTTTAAATTTAATAATTTCAATGTGTTCTTTTTTACAAAATATATCAGTGGTCTTTCACACAAAATGTTATCTGACAGCTTCACTCCACCTCTTTATAGCATCAGAAATGATTCGAAACAGTTTATTGTCTACATATGTATATTTTGAGAAACTATTCAAAACCAATGAGAGTATGTTTCAAGCTAGCAAACGTTCTTTAGACATCGCATTGGTCAGATATTTTGGAGTTCCGCAAATCATGTTGACGAATACAGCCTTTATAAGGATATCTATCTTTTTTGCTTCGTGCTTTGATTTCACGTAGAGGAAAACATTTATTTGATATTTTCCTGATTAAGTCAATGTTTCAATTGTTAAACTGATGTTGGGTTTCGATTGCCCATCTCAAAATGAAAACTTTCATCAGGTATTTCTCTGATGACCTAAGTTATGGCTGAAAATCATTGCAAGATCAGCCTCTTACCACAGCAACATTCCCTACCTTCATCTTTATAGATAAATTTGCATCTCATACAGAATTTTTAACGACACATTATTGACCACTTATGACAAGATTAGGATTTTTTTTTCTTTTACTTGTGGTCTTCGAGATTGGTACTTTACTAAACAGATCACCCCAGAAGAAAATTGGATGGTAATTTTAGCTTTGATGCTGAAATGTATAATGGAACATTTTCCACTTAAATATGCTCTCACACACAATGCATATAAAAATATGTTGCTGATAGTAGTCGAGTGCGACTCGAAGGATCCCTTTTCAGTAGCTACTACACTGAAGTGTGGGGGAGGGAGTTACTCTATTTCTTGGAATTCTCCACCCTACTCTTGATACATACCATATAATGCTGAGTGCTAAGCTAGGCGGCATCAAGTACCATTTTTATGACTCGACCTAGGATTGAAAACCGGTCTCCTGGACCATTGGCGAATGGCCCAGTTATGTATTATATTACATTATCCATGCTATTTTGAAGTTTTTCATTTTTTTTTTTTTTTTTGCATTACAATCTTGAAATTTGTTGATTTCTCCCAAGGAATTTTTTGAGGTATACCAAATAATTTCGATTATCATATATATATCCTGTGTATGTTACACATATCTAAAAATGTCCATGTATTAAAGATTTGATGGGTTTCTATGTCACAGATTACTCAAAGTTATTCTGTTTATATCAACAGAAAACTTACAAAAGCATTATTCCTGAATCAATTTCAAGCACTTGAAAATTAATTAACTTCATCTAAGCTGTCTGTTTTTATTTTATGTAAATCTTCCTTATTTTCACATAATCAGGGATTTTCTTTCTGTAAACAAAATTTCAATAATTCTTACCTCCTCAACATAGGTACATGTTGGATTAGTTTAAAATCTCAGGAATTTATGTTTTGATGACAGGCTTAAAGTATTTTTAAACCATACGACACAAAGTTGAAATAATTATATTAGTTTATTCGGGTGTGTAAATGGATCTAGTTAAGTTAAAGATTGTGCTGGTAAGACCAGACTGTCCCGCTCAATGTTAAGACTTTGTAACATCTAATAATTTTACCAAATAATTGAAAATACTGACCCTTTCCTTGATAAAATAGCCAAATAACGCAAGGATGTATTCTCTAGAATAAGCATGATATAACAGCAAGATCAACAAATCGACTGTATTGAAGATTTTTTATTTATGCAGAGGAGCAATGAAGTTTCGAATTGCTCGCAGTAAATCCATGATTATATCGAATATCTCGCAGACATTTGTCAAATCAATATCTCAATGATAGGCCTGAGAAAGCTACGATTGAGGTCAAATCTCACAGTGTGGGTGTTTAAAGTATTTAGTAGTTCTAAACTAAAATTAAGAGATACAATGGTGCCGTAATTCAACGAACACCCGTTTTTAGTTTTATTTTTTATAATTTTGTGACTTCCATTAATAGTCGAACTCATCAATAAGTAGTTCTATAGCCAAGCTCGCAGATATTTATGCTCCTCGAGGGCTATATTAGCCCAGTTTTTTTTTTGTGACTCGAAGAGAAATTTAATTTAGATGTTCCTTTTTACAAAACATTAAAAATAAATCTTAATAACAATTTACGGCAAGTAGACTTTTTAGATAAAATAAATATCAAAAACTAGAAAGAAATGTTAATTATTTGTAGTAAAGTGTTAAATTTACCATAAAAATTAATTAACAATTGAAAAAAAAATAATAGTTGTAAGAGGGATCATTTTGCACGTCCATCAATAACTGGTGCGACCGGACTTGAGAACTGATGCGATTTTCAGGATTTCTCAGACGCTTTTGTTATTAAAGAGTGAAATTTAAGACTTTGAACTTCATAGTAATATTATCATAATTACTATTTGTCCTAGGCTACAAATATCTCACTTAAAAATCTAATTGTAAAGCATTACACCCAACTTAAGGGGATATTTGCGCAGATTGTATGTTTCCAGTGGACGACTCGCGCGTTAGTTTCAAATATGCTACAGTTGCATTCCATCCTTGCCTGTACAAGAACGTCTTGTCATCATCTGCCAAGTCAGTACTAGTGATAACATGGCCACAGGGAATTCCAATTGTTCGGATATAATCAGCTTTTTCTATATTCATAGTAGACTGCTGCATAATATCAAAGAGTGTGCAAAAGAAAGAAGAGATGTTATTGGTTTTGGTCATGTAGAAATTTGAAATTTCTTCTAACATAGATAAGATTCTTTTTTTGAAAACATGTTCTAGCCATTCCGAGCAAAATGTGGAATGTGTGTCTTCGAATCTTTTAAGATAAGCTAGGCAATTCTCAAAGCTTTTATCAATAAGATGGGAGAGTTTTTTCGAACTAATAGAATTATTCAGATAACCTCTGGCAAGAGTTTCCTCACAAATCATATATTCATCTGTTTTCAACACAGTTTCCCTGCAGAGCTCAAGGGAGACTTGGCGTAACTGGTTGAACCTTTCTTCCATTACTTGTTGATGGAAGAGGGCTAGTTTATATTGCTTGCCATTACATGTATCAGGAATGCAAGCTTGTCCTCCTACAAGATTCAATCGATCTTTCAATTCTTTGTAGCCGTTAACTGTGTATTTATCTAATAAAACGAAGCCTAGAGATTTTAGGTTTCTGGGATGGAATACTTGATCCAGTGTATGATACTGGGAGGGTGCATCTATGCGATTCATGAGAGAGTCTTCAGGTCTCATCGACAACCACCAACCATCGAAAGCATGAATTGGATAATTACACAGTAAGCCACCGTTGGCATAAACATTTTTACTTTTAAATGTTCTCAGGTTATGAATGCCAGGGATCGTCAACGACATAAAAACGGCTTCACGGATTGATAGGTTTGGCGTTGTTTTGGGATGACAATACTCTATGGATACCTTGCTAATATCAGTCAAAACTATGCAGAGTTCTTTACTACTTTCTTCATAGAGTTTCATAAACGTAAGTTCAGATTCAAAAGCTTTAGATTCAAACATTTGACCTAACCAATCAAGAAAGGTTTCACCTGTATTCCATCCGAAGCTGTTAGGATGTCTATGAACATTTCTCTGGCAGCCTACGTAGTCATCGATCTGGAGATAATCAGAAAGTTGATTATATAAATAACGTAATGAATTACAATCAAAACCGACAGCAAGAATTGTCGCAACAATAGCGCCGGTCCCGACACCGGTAAAACGTTTAATTTTCTGTAAGATTCCAACCTTCTCAAGAACATCTACAGCTCCGTGATAAGAGTAATCCTTGGCTCCCCCACCAGAGAAGACCAAGGTTTCTATGTCATAGTTCCCAGACTTCAAGTTTTCGATTGGAGAAAGTCCATCAATTATCTTAAATTCCGATTTTAAACTTTCAGTTTCATTCCGTTTGCATGATTTCTGTCCCATTTTAAAGATCGGTGGCTTTGACGCACTAGCTGAAGTAATTTTCTAGCTAGCATGTGACAACTGCTTATTCTTTTAAAAACATAGAGTTTGCGTGCGGCGGTGGTACAAAACAACCGTCAATGTTTTATTTCTGATGCAATAAGGTAAATTAGAATATTTCTACGAAAAAAAAAAGAAAGAATAGTCCATCTAAATGTTTGGGGATAGAGTACAACGGCTCCGTGATGTGTACACCCAATCGTTTTTGAATGGATAACAAACGATCTACCAGATCTAATGCTACAAAATACATTGATAGATTCGTCCAAAGATGAGTTAAAATTGCAGCCTTGTAAAAAAAATCTATATCATGCTTACTTTCATAAGGGCGTATAACTGTTGATTATTACAATTTCGTTCAAATTGCTTTGATGGTTCCAAAAAAAACCGGAATAATCAAATCATATTAAATAACAAGTAAGATGCATTTAATGAGAAAGTTAATTAATTAAATTTTAACCTTTTTCTTAAATAGTTTGTTAGTACTCTACCTGAATACTTCTTGGTCGACTATTTTCTCCCCATCATCAAAGAGGAGGAAGATATTTTCTAATGTTATTTCATTTTTATTTTTATATCATTGTTTAATGCTGCTTTTTCTACTTAAATTATGAGAAGGATATATAAACATGTTTTATTGATTTATCTTGCATATATATATATATATATATATATATATATATATATATATATATATATATATATATATATGCGCAAGCGAAGGGATTTTCAAAGCTATACATACACACACAC
>CAUZXS010005723.1:0-20000 GCA_963585895.1 Sepioteuthis lessoniana | reverse complement strand
TCGCTTGAGAATGTAGAATACACCGAATGTATCTTTGCAATGGTGTAAGGCTCTCCTGGACATGACCATAAACGATCTGAAATGATACTGGAGCTTCATGGAATGAGGAGTGGTAGTACCTGATAGGGTACAATCTATCGGTAAAATATTGCTGTGTCCAATTAAATCTGAAAGTAAACAAATGATTATGCTAAAATGAATTGGTATAAATTAAACAGTTGGAACATTTAACTGAGTGACAGCAAATGAATGATGCTTAATTGAATTGTTTGTTATACATAGCGATACTTAAAACCATTTAACTTCGTTGACTTGCATTGAATTAAAAAATAAAAATATGACTTTTTCATTATTTAACTGTGTATATCTATAAAATGTGTTTAAATATCATATATTTAATAAATATGGAAAAACAAGATTCGGCATTAAATAACCACCAGTTGTTCATATATCATACAACCAAATAAAACCGGATGGGTCAGGCCATGAAATTTCCTGCTATCCTTCGTTCCTAGATTAATATTTTTTTTGTTTTTTCATGTAATATATATATATATATATATATATATATATATATATATATATATATATATATGTATGTATATTACTTTACAATATGCTCATAACTTGTAACTAGGAAGACACGGTGGTGCTTATGTTACAATTAATTAAAACCCTAATTTTAAGTCATTTAAATCATATATATTTCCCATTTGGCTGGGGCTGAAAAATAAACTGACTGCTTCACTGCTATCACTCCCAGGTTAACTCTGGATTGGACTGGTAGAACCCGATAGGGCCCTATCTAGCGGTAAAATAGAATTAAAATGTGTATTTAAGCTAAACTAGATTACTTGAAATAAAACTGTTTTGATATTAAAACTGCGTATAATACTTAATGAAATAGCTTGAAATAGATATGTTGTTGGTATGAAAACTCTACTTATGATAAGCTGAATTGTTCAAAGAAGAACTGTTTTAACATTTAACTCTGTGCAAACAAAAATATACTAATATTAAACCGAATTGTTTGAATTCAAACTCACTGACTAAACTGAATTGCTTGAAATAGAAATTATTTTGACAATTAACCTGAGCACTTATTCTAAACTGAATTGTTTGAAATAGAACTGTCCATTTGTTTAAAAATTGATATAGCATTAAAAAACCTTCAAAAATTGATCTGCTATAAAATTGAAACAAACGAAAACATATACATTTTTTTCTTTATGTTGGAACTCGTGATACCATGGTTATCGACGTTTGAAATGGATACGGTGAACTGAGTTTAAATCTTAGACTAGGCTATTTGCATTTCACATACTACTTATACCTTTGAGAAAGGTATGCACTCAACTATTCTCCCTTAGCTATGTGCAAAATAGTAGGGCACGCCGGGCTCTTTAACCTTGGAATGAAAAATAGTCTTCGAGACGAAAAACTAAGAATTCTAAACAGTTAAAATCGCTTAAAAATAGACCATGTATCACAGCTCTTACGGAGGGTTGGTAAATAAATAACTTTTTTCTATAAGTTTCTGTCGTATCACATATATTAAGATAAATAACTGAATAAATAATCTCCGCGATGCCACTTACAATGCAAGGTGTTTCAGGAGGAGAAATAAATTAACACTTTTCCACATAGAATGACGTATAATTTATTTAAAAACTTTTACACCGTTTGTTTGAACTGTAACCAAAAACATGTAGTACAAGGATTCAGTCAAAGAATGACACACTAATAATCATGTGTTAAATTTTAAGTGGGGATTTTTTTTTCCAAATGTTTGTGTGACTGCACGTCTCTTCAAGTCTTCAGGACTATTTTAAGTATTCAAACTTGTTTTACGATTGCTGCAGTCTTGATGATCTTTATTTTTCCTCTAATGTCTTGTTCTTTTGTCTTTCTCTATCCAGATTTTTGAGGATTATTTCAAGTGTACCAACTACAATGTTTATCAGCGTCATCTTCCTATCCCACTGCTATTCTTTTAGCTCCCTAACAAGATCCGAGTTGTTGCAACATTTTTTTTGTTTTTTTTTTATTATTGCACAAGAATCCTCTGGAAAAAAACATGATCAACTAGAAGACATTTTTTCCTCTTTTTATCAATATTAAATCTGATCTCCAGTCAGAAATGCGTGATCCGTTTCTATATCAAAGTTCAAATTATCATTATTATTATTATTTAGAGTTTTTCACATCAGTGTTAACTGATGGCTTTACACTGGAGTTTGAGAGACAGCAAGCCTCCTCAAGTCTCCAGGACTCGTCTTAGAATTATTCTTATTATTTACTGGTGCTACATATTCGCTTTTGACTGGCTGGGTATTGTGGATTTCAAAAGCAGGATGTGCAGCTGCTTTAAGCTAAATAAGAGACGACAGGAATGCCACGTGAATTGCGTAGGAAAAATATGTGGCCGTCAGAAAAATATATAATGACGGATGTTTCAATCCTAGCGGTCAGTCGAGGAGAGTAATCAGCATAGTAGACAGGCCACGCTGTTTAGGCGTTAACCTGGAGGTGTTGTGGGACTGCTCTGTATCAGGCTCCCAAGAAAGAAGCCCGAGGGGTGTAAATGTATCTCAACATTGTACAAACCCAAACAGTCCCTGACCGATTCTCTCATACGGCCGTTTCGTCACAACTTTCCCAAACAAAAAGCTAATTTATATTTTAATAAATAAATGTTATTTCCGCTTCATACCGGCTCTATAAGACATTTTCATTTGGTGCCGTGAGAAGTATTTTGCAATCAAGAAGCTGGTCTTTTTTTTTTTTTTCATAAAAAAATTGCAGGTGGTCCTATGGAATTTTTTGAAATAAGAAATGTATTTGTATTTCATTTTTAATGTATGCATGTGGGAATAGCCAACCACGTAAAGAGAAAGCATTGATGTAATTTATACATTTACAAGAAGAGGCAAGTGTTTATTATTGAATAAATCGCCTTCTGATTTCTGTATCATGAAGGTTTTCTTTTGTTGTTATTGTTGTTGTTTTGTCTTTTGCTTTTTTTTCTAAGTTTTGAATAGAGAGAGAGGGAGACGGAGGCTAAGAAAATGTTCACAGGTAATCATTTTGAAAAATAGTTTTTTTAGGAGGAGTCTTATATATTGAATTTTGACTAGCCGAGTAAAAATATATCAGAAACAGGATTTGCAGCTGTGTCTTAAGGTTAGGAATGATCAGCAGAAATGCCACGTGAATTGTGAGGGAAAATGTGTAGGCGTCAAAAAAATTATGACGGTAATTTTCAACCCCAACGGTCAATCAAGGAGAGTAATCAGCACAGCAGTCAAGTCATGGGGTCGGCGGTTTAGCCAAGTGGGGTTGTAGGGCTGCTCTGTGAAAGAAGCACAAACTAAGGCTCTGACCGACTCTCTCTGTCTCTCTCTGTCTCTGTCTCTCTCTCTCTCTCTCTCTCTCATACGGCTTTTCGTTACTACTTTCATAAAGAAGGAGAGTTTATATTTTTATTAATAAGTGTTATTGCCTCTTTATTCCGGGTATATGTCACTGAATATTAACGTATTCAAGCCATAAATTCGGCTTCATAACCACCGAGATTTTCTAAGGGATGCTGGAAGCAGAAATCTTTAACTTGACTTTTGCGCGAAGAAGTAATTTAAGCGTATTGAGGAAAGTGATGTGTACCCTTTAAATAAAGCCTCCTTTCTTCACTTCCAAGAATTACAACTATTTCCACGTCTATTTCACTAGGTATCCTATCTCTGCGGGTTCTGCGTCTATAAGTGTCGCTTTCTTGTTCTTTTTTGTTCATTTTTGCCTCCCAGGGTGTTCATTGCCCGGTCCTGGGTTAATAAAAAAGTGTCTTTTTTTCTTGCCCTATTTCTTTCGGCAAAGAAGAGGGCTGCCATTCTGTTTTTTCCAGCTTCTCCCCTTCTTTGTGCCTGGATTTGTTTTTCTGCCAAGAAAAGGGATCGTCTCCTATTTTTCTCTGACTTAATTTTTATTACAGTCAGACCTCCCGTTAATAACTCTTTTGGTTGTTAGCAAGTACTTCGTTTTCCTCCAGGTTGCTCCGGCAAATATCGAGGGTATCCAGTCATTAGATCTCGACTCGTCCGAGGTTGTTAAGACGCCAGTCATAAAGCCTGAATCCACCGAGCCGCCGGCCAAAATAACCAGGAAGCTGAAATCTACACCTGAAAAGCCCGAAACCAACCAGACTGTCTTAACACCCGTCAGTAACCTCGAACATTCAAGGTTCGAGGTTACCCACCATTCAAGGTTCGAGGTTACCCACCAGTAAAGACTCTCCTAGTCTATTCGACCACCCCAAAAGAGTGAAGTGACCGAAATGTGATCCGGTCAGCCTTATCGGAGCGGAGTAACTTTCATTGTTGCTCTTTCTATCTGCTCCCACTGATTCCCAAGATCCAAGTAAACTGACCCAGTACAGAAGCCAATGCAAAGTCCAGCCAATAGCACAGAATTCTCTGTTTCACCAGCTTCACCGACCTTCGATACATTGAGATCAAAACAAAAGGATTCTGAGCATTTTGAGAAAAATAGGATGGAAAGTATGCCTAATATTTCCTGAGCAATACTATCCTACCTATGTCAGAATACACGAAATGCCTGGAACCTAGAAGTATCTGTCTTGTTTTTTACGATTTGAGGGCTACAAGATTGGCCAGGCTCAAGAGGGGAAACTTTGAGGACGTGTTACGAACTTGTGGAATCACATGTAGGTATTTCTGCCGTCGCAGTCATGCCACATGGGATACCCTACTACCCTAAAAAAAACTTCCTTAGGAAGTACGGGCGTGTTGAGGAAGTCACACATCTGCGGGGTACCTCTGGTGTCGCCAACTGCGATTACTCTTTTCTCGTCTGCCTTAAGAAAGAGGGGTTCCACGCAATTCCCGACGTTATCAATTTAGGTCATAGAGAAGAGAAGGCGATCTCACTATTGCAAACAACCTGGTCACCTCGACAGAGTTTGCCCCCAAAAAGCAGTATATGGTCCTGCTAAGGCTCCAACTAACGTTACTTCAGATGGTCCTCCTGAAGCTCAAGAGAATGCAGTGAAACATTAGCTAAACGAGACGAAACTACTAACAAGAAAGATGTGACTAGCCTAAAAAAAGGTTACAAAATCCCGCACTTGACAGCTCTAAAAACCGACACTGTCCTGAGAAAACTTATCCTCCCTCCAGAAAATCTCTTCGCAGAAGTCCTCTTCTTAGAAGGCCGCCCATCAGAAGACCGCTTCTTAGAAAGCAGCCTTTCCAAAAGTATCCACATCGATGTTTGATGAGCCAGTTAACAGGGGAAAGGAAAATACCCCTGTTAAACCTTCTCTTCTTGCAAGAATAACGACTCTGTGGTCCTTTCAACATTCGGCAACCGCTGCATCACTGAAGTCTTTCTGCTAGTTGGACGCAACCTTAACGTGATAGTCAATCTTCTCTTTATACATAAAAAAGGCTAGTTAGTTGCTGCTCATGTTGCAGTTAAACGTTTCACTTTCTAGGTGATCGCGGTTTATGCGCCCGATTCCGTTGGTGAGAGAAGGGTTGGGGTCGTTTCTTGTCGATCCGAAACAGTTAGTTTTAGTGTGAGATTGGAATGCGATCCATAACCCCAGGTTAGATAGGATCAGGGGGGTGCTATATGTGAACGTAGCCTGTTCGACTTCTTGGTTCAGCATGACATGGTCAGCTGGTTCTCTCTGGATCACACTAGAGGGAGATGTGGACGTAAGCAAATAGTTCGCCCTCCGTCTGAGCTAAATCTTACCTGGATAGAAGTGTTAGGAGAGCAGATATAGAATTCACTTCTTGTCTCATGTTCCACTGCATAGGACGGACTGAGATAAGAGTGGTTAGTGTCATTTTGCGGCTAGCTAATAGACACAGTTTGGCCGGTTACAGTAAGTTCAATACTGGACATACGGGACTTCCAGGACCGGCTGGAATCCCTTATTCAGTGGGCACTTATAGGGGTGGTAATCGGGAATAGATGGTAGGTGTCGTTAAAGAAAAGAATTTACCATCAAGGGCTAGGCTAGCAAGCACTACAAGGTGTATGTTGTTAGATCTAGGTTAAAAACTATTTCTAACGAAGTTGTAAATTGCAACGCAGTCGGGCGCAAAGAAAAACTGCCAATGTTTCCCCATCTATGCATTGAGATCGTCAAAACCCCGGATGGGTGCGTATTTAGGTCTATGAGATAGCCGTCAAGTGGCAAAATCAGCTAGCTCCAAAGGGCTGGTGTTCCGCAAATGGTGTAGTATGCAGAATAATAACCCCCACGTAGTGATGCACGTGAACAGGAAACCCTCAGCGTCTTTCTCAAACGAACGGTTGGTTCGGCAGGGTTGCCCCCTGTTCCCTCCTCTCTGTGTGTTTGTTTTGGAACCCATGCTCTGAAGGCTTTGGGATGTGGATGGCAGATCCGACCCTGCGCGGTTGACACACTGCGAAAGTTTTCGCGTACTTTAATGTCACAGCCTTTGTATCCTGACTTTGGGACATAGAGGTGATGAAGAAGACAGTTGTAAGGTATGAACGAATAGCAGGAGCGAAGATTAATTTGAAAAAGTGCGAAGGTCAGCGGTTGGGTGCCTAGAGGTGTGGCGTTCCAGCTCCGCTAAAGTGACGAATCATAGGGGTGTGGTTCCGGCCTGGCCCCTAACTGAAGCGAAATTGATCAGAAGTACAGGCAAAGGTAGAAACACCGGTAGATACCTGGCATCGAAGATGCGTGTTCTTAAAGGTCAGGGCAACAGCGTACACCGTGTACATCTTCTCCTTGTCCCTAATTGGATATCTGTAGTTCCCCTGTCTAAGGCCCTTCAATCGGTGCTGTAACAATCCATCTCCACGTTGCTGTGGGCAGGTCAAAAGCCGACGGTCCGTAGACTGGTCTTTTGCCAACGTCCTCACAATGAGGGGTTGGAAATGCCCGATCGAGAGAAACATTGGCTTGCTGAAAGCTTTGCTTTCCTGAGTCGATTAAAGGTCTTTCCCATCTTAAGTCCAAGCCCAAAACTAAAAGATGTTCTAGGCCATATGAAAATGAACTACATCTTTACAGGCGCCGTAAGGGGCTCTTTAAGAGATGGTGCTTCAAATTTCCTCCGTCCAGCAACCTCTCACGGTCTTGATAGGAGGTCGATAGAGAATAATTGGTCGGCTCCCTTTCAGATCCACTTCGGAATTGGCTCAGCTTTTCGAGCGAGAGATTCGCTCCCGATGGAAATTGGCGCAGGGTTAGGGAATCTTGAACAACTCAGAATTTTTGCTTATCTGGCGGCTGGCTCATAATGCAGTACCTCTTGCCGAATGGAATTTCAAGGCGTGTTTGGTAGACTTGCCCGATTGCACCCGCTCTGACAGAGGATTAGAAGTAACGGATGAGAGCACCTTCTACAATTGCGAGCAGGTTCGCTTGTTTTAGAATCACGTTGGAGTGTGGACAGCATACATCGATCCCAAACGATTAGCGTTGTTTGACGTTGGTTACCTCGTAGACCAGGTGAGAAACGTAGGGTGCCTCTCGTGATTCTAGGTGTTTTGCAAATGCTGATTTGCACGACGCAAAAGAAGGGATTGAATGACGGCGTTAACCTTTCTCATCGAGATCTGATTTTTTTTTATTCAAGCATCAGCTTGGACTGCATAACATTCTAAAAAGAGAGGGTGAAAGTATCAAGCATGGTCTTACGAAAGAGATTAACATTGGCGTCATCATACCCTCCCCTTCCTGCGCATGGCAACAACGGCTGGGTCTTCAAGGACTCCACCGCAGGTAAATCATAGTTTCCTATTCTTACCCTGGTTAGAAGTATGAAGTGTGAGATTGGCCTAGCCTTCTAGAATTTATCGTCCAGGACCAACCACATCCCTGTTTTCTTCCCACCTCCTTTCCCCTGTCCCCATTACGCGTCCAGGATCCAACCTAATCTGCTCCTACCCACACAATTTTTTTTTCTTTTCGATAGATAAATCCCCAATCCTAGTAGGGATTACTTGGCTTGTTTGCGTCCTCCGGGCAATGGAAAACAACCGGCTTTCCAATTTTAATGGGGCAACGTGTGGACTACGAAAGGGCGTTACTTCCCTAGTTTCAATTTTTCTTTTTGTGTTTTATCTCCTCTTTCTTTTTGTGTTTTTATAGTATAGAATAATTTGGGGGATTTTACGCAGGTTTATACTGAGCGATTGTGGTATTTTGGTGACTGTAATATGAAAGGTCAGTATGACTGGACTATTGTATTGTATGAATGGGTCGGCGATTGCGGCTAGCTAGGGTCCTCTGAGCTATCTTGAGAGCAAAGAAAACTCCCCTGTCTCACTCTCCCATTTTATTTTTAGGGACTTTAAGCCATGAAACAAATATTGTAATATTTTACATTTTTTTTTTGTTTTCAAATAAACCCTTGAAATAAAGTCCAGAACTGAGTTTGTAATTGTTTCTATTGTAAGAGAGGCCCAGAAACATTTTAGAAGAGTTAGTATTTGCAAGAATTATATCAATAGATTTTTTGAGAAAAAGAAAACTTTAAATTGTAGGCTTCGTGTGAACATTTTGTTGATTTACGAAAATACTTTGATACACAATAATATATATATATATATATATATATATATATATATATATATATATATATATATAATATTTTAGATAAATTATTTTTTAGTGTGATTAAAATAATGATGAATAATAGAAATTCGTCTTTTTATTTCGTAGAGATATGTATTACGTTGAACATAGTCTGGTTTGAAGTTCGAATTGAAATCAATCCGCTTATTTTATGATTAAATGAAAAAGGTTGTCAATCCTTACTCTACTAAGATACCAATGAGTTATTTGCTAGCACAATGTAGATGTTACTGGTAACCTATATACGTTGGTTGGTGGATATGCCGATTAAAACACGTCGTGATTTCTATAAAAGAGTCCAATTACTTTCCTCTTTGAAAACGTAGAACAGGTTGCACTGGGTTATATGTTACTAGTAAATAAGAGTGATTAAAAATGCTTAGGATTATTTATCTGTAATATGTACAAAATTTAGCACGAGCCATTAGATTGGTTGGAAAAGATGGTCTTCAGTATCCTATGTTTAAATTCTCAAGTTCCATTTACTAATCTGGCTATATTATACTAATATTTTCACAGAATATTTCAAACAGCAGTCACTAAAATATGTCAGTCATTATATGAGATTCTAGAACAATCCCATGCGTACATTTAGGATGCAATGGGTAAACTGACGTCTAAATTGCGCAAAAATGGAAACGACACTGATATCTTACTTTAACAGGTATGTTTACATAAATCACATGGAAATATATAGACATAATATTGATTAGATTTATTCAAAGAAATTGCCATTTACTTCCACCATGGCCTACCGACGAATTCGGAAGCTACTGCAAGCCTTTCCGAATATTTTCTTGTTTAAATTAGAAAATGTTGCCGGTATCCTTGTGTAACCTATTGACCCCGGCCAAGCTGTCAAAGTAGGAAATGCACCTGTGTAAATAACAGGTTCATCCGGTCGAGGAATATCAGGATATAACCCTGACCGTGGACGGGTTGAATTGAATGCGATTTGTGACTACCACAAGAAGGTGGTCGTCGAACAATTATATAACTCGGGTGAAGACAGGAACTCTGGCAGTTGGAGAGAAGATTCTGGAATGAGGAATATGTCCCAGAGAGGCTGGGCCTCGAGTCCCCCGGTTGAGCAGCCCAGGAGAACGGGAAAGAAACGCTGTTATAGCCATAAGATAGGGGGTCAATATGTTGCAGTTCTGTTCAGCTTCCAACTCACCTCTCACACAGTAAAACCTTTAGTAACCCTTTCGAACCCTTTCAAATAAAGCGAGAGGAATATTTTTCTAAAGAACTGTGTCGCTCGTCTTTATCGTGTCGTCCTTATGATTCTGCATGCATATGTGTATGCATAGTTGATCATGGCTATAAAACATTTGCTTTTGGTTTATCTTTGGTGTTGCACAGAGTTTTGATGGTTTCTCGCTCAACCTAGCTCCCCATATACGAATCAACGGGTGCGTATTCTGAGGAGTTTGGAGGACAGATTTTACGGGTGATGTGGATTTAGAAATTTCCTCTTAGACAAAAATAGTTTCTTCTGCTTTTGTAGCATGACGAGGAGACCTATTAGCTGACCTAGGATCTTCTAGCAGCACCCTATCGATTCAGGCCAGCACTATCTCTCCCGTACACTTGATGTAGGAGTCAGTGTTGAATTTACGCCATGTGGGAAGATGAATTGAAACATAACGTCACCGCCCATTGTGTTTATTCCAATTAATATGATTTGGATTTAATGTTTAGCTTCATCAGTATGAATATGGATCTCTCCTGTGATTGAATTGTGTCATGGTACTGCATTTCTCATCGACTGTACCCAACAGACTCTATTTCGGTACACTGTAGAAAAAACTTGAAACAAATAAAGTGCTTGCTCAAAATTAATTCAAAATAGCAACAATTTACCCAATGCACCCTGTATAATTTGAAGGGATTCATGGGGGTAACTAACATTTTATTTACGAAAAGGAACCCCTAATTATCAGTAGATTTAAAAGTGTATATTTACGATTAGAATATATATTTACGATTTTAAAAAAAGCTTATTAGGTTAAACCCTTCCTCAAAAACTAAGTTGTCAACAGAAAAAATTTAAACGGTCGAAATATTTAGTCAGGGAATGGAAATATTTTTTTTCTCAAATTACTCATTGACTTCCGAAAAATTTAAATATAATTCATATAATGCTTGAAAAAGTAGTTTGGGTCCCATCTATGAGTCAAATATAAACGTTTCACCATGTAACTGTGAGCAAACGAATAACTGATGTGTAATTGAATTGTTAGCGTTGTAGATCCATATATATAACCATTTAAATTTGCGCAAATGAATAATCTTGAATAGAACATTTTTTTGTTAATTAGCAATACTTGAAACCATTTAACTGTGTGAAAATAAAACTATGATTTTGAGCAATTCCTGAAACAAGTATGAGCAAACCAATGATTTATATTTGATATGGAATCATTGGTGCTAATTCGCAAAACTTGAAACCATTTTACTGCATGCAAACTATAGCAGTATTTAGTAGTGCGGAAAATTCCAACGCCTCTAAAATAATTAATAGTGAGTAGAAATATTTGTGTTAGATAGGAATACCTAAAACCATTTAACTGTGTGCAAACGATAACAACCCTTAACTGTGTGCAATCGATAGCAATCCTTTATTGTGTACAAACAAATGTGTCTGTCTTTTTAAAAAATGAAACTGCCTATAAATTATTTACTTACAAATGACAAAATTTCACCGATTAAAAAGTCACAAATCCCATAGTGCAGGTATCCATCGTTAAAGGAAATACTGAAAAAAAGGGAAAGAATATCCAATTAACTTTGTGGAAACAAATAAATGATGTTAAATTGAACTGTTACTATAAAATCGCAAAACTTAAAACCATTTTACTATGCTTTAACAAATGAGGTCTGGTTATTTTAAAAATGTTACCAACAAACAATGAGTTACAAATCATATTTAGTATAAGGTGTCCGTGGTGTAATGGTTATTGTCGTTGGAAATGGATACGGCGACACGAGTTCAAATCCTGGACGGGACTAATTTCATTTCACATTGCACTAATACCCTTGGGAAATGTATGAATCCAATTATTCTCCCTCCAGCTATAGGTAAATAGTAGGGCAGACTAGGTTCTTCAGCTTCGGTGAGGCAACTAGTCTAGGAGAAGGAAAACTCTGAATTCAAACTTGTTATACTTCGCTTGAAAACTGACCTTGCGTCATATCCTGCCCGAGCGGAGGGGTTGTTAAATAAGTATAAGTAAGGTTGATATGAAATACAACCCAAACAATCTAAAACCTATTTGGCTCCCAGGTCAGCTCTTTCATTTTTTTTCATTCTTATGTGATTTAGCATCCAACATCTCTTTAGAGTTGGACATAGACTCTAATCTACTCAGGATTTTAAAGATAAGTGAGGAGGGTACAAGAAGTTTTTTTTTTTTAAATTTTGTAATGATAGTACGAGATTTCGAATGATCAAGTGTTCGTGGTTGTTTTCAGAGCTGGTATTCATTCCTCGGTCATTTACTCGGGCTTCAGCTGTAAAGGTGGAGCTTTCCTTTGAGAGAGCATTTTTTTTACACTTGTCTTCTTAAATTCAAGTGTTCGTTGGTTTATCGGTGATCTTAGAGTCATCAATAAAGATGTAGATGTGATTGGGGTCATTTTCAAGGATATTGCAGAGTTTACAATGTAAGTGCTGGAATAAGTTCCTGTTCTTAAATAATCCAATGAAGTATTTTAAGTATGATGCTTTCGTGTTTATTAATGATAGAAATTTTAGATTCTTATTGGGTGGGTGCCATCAATAGACCAAAATGTTTTATGGAGTTTTATTTTTATTTTCGAAAACACATATTTTACTAAGGATTGGAGATGGATACATAAGCTGTTTTTTTACAAGTCTAAATTGTTCCATTTTATTTGTGATTTACCAGTAGTTGAGAAAGAGTTTATTTCTAAAAGGAAATTCGATGCAAAATGCTCAAACTATTTTTGAATTTTGCATGAAATAAAGCATAATAGTATGGTTTTTAATGTGATTTGAAATTATGATTCTTGCTAGACAATCAGTTTTACTATTTCGTAAATATATCTCTATTTTAGGCAGCCGTTTTTGTTGGTAAAAATATGAATCAATGAATTGAATGGGAAAGTCTATATTTCAATTAAGATACAAATAAGAAAAACAAAATACCTACAACCCTATCCAATTCCAACATAGTAATTACTCAATTGGGTATAAATAGATAATATTTTCACCGATAAATACCACCACCGTCGAAGTAACAAACATCATAGTGTTGTTACCATACGACAAGAAAAAAAAAAATGGGAAACGGATCATCGAGAGTTCAAAGCGATATAGAAGACAAGAATATTCCTGGCACCATTCCTATTGGGAATCTTTCATCAGAAAACTATGATATAGAAAACTTAGTTTTTGCAAGCGGTGGCTCTCTTAGTTTTTCTTATGCTGGTGCCGTGCGGGTTCTCGAGAAAACTGGCATCTTGAAAGGTATCAAGCGTTTTGCTGGCGTCGGTACTGGCGCCATAATAGCAGCTCTTTTAGCTGTTGGCTTCGATTCTAACGAAATCCGACGTATTCTCGAACGGATTATTGAGAATCTCATCGAGGATGACTGGAGTGGATTTAAAAATGCTACAAAGAATCTATCCGAAAAATATGGATGGAATTTTGGCGATTCGTTCCAGGAAACATTTGACAGCATATTAGAGTCAAAAGCAGACAAATTAAATCTGACTTTCTTGCAGCTTTATGTGAAAACTAGCAAAGAACTGTGCATTACGGCTGCAAACGTTGACAAATTAGTCATAGAATATCTCCACCCTAAAACCACTCCTGACTTGCCGATCGCCCGTGCAGTCTTCATGTCCTTAACTGTACCCGGAATTTTTGCTCCAATGAAAGATGGCCCTGGAATCGAAAATTATTACCTCGTTAATGGTAGTCTGCTGTGTAACTATCCCGTTCATTGTTTCGATGGCTGGCTGCTCTCCATGGACTCAGAAGATTCTATTCTTAACAAGCTGGAACACCCAGATCATTATCAAATCCCGGAAAAGGTCTTCAATTTTAGAAATGATCGCACTCTAGGATTCTATCCAATCGAAAGGTATCGCGAAGAGCAGAGAGATCGCTTTAAAGCTTCTGGTGCACAAAGCAAAATACCAAACACTTATATTGGCTGTGACTACAAGACGACTCAACAGGCGCAGAATTTTTCGCGGGAAAAGTTTGCATTTCTACGTAAAGTTAGTACTAAACTAATGACTCTAGTTGAAAGCGCTGAAGGCTCTGATCAAACAATCTCTGAAATTGAACTGGCAGAGAAAATTTTTACTGGCTATCCACTAACTAGGGAAGAGCGTATGTTTCTCTTTCCAGAATTAGGACGTACCCCTGAGGAATGTGCTTACTTTCTAACTTTTCTTGCTATTAAAGATTCCCAGTTAACGAAAACGGCTTTTAAAGAATTTATCGAGAGGAAAATATTGGCAGCTTTAGATCAGTACTCTAGTTATAGCAAGTCGAATAGATATAACTTGCACATATATTTTGGTACGGTGTTTGAAGCTAGGAGACATCTGTCCAAAGAATTATCAAAAGAGGACCTCCAAAGAACTGTAAGAATCACTGGCAGTTATATTACTAGCCGTAATATTAACTTTGAAGTTGATGATCAGGACTTCTTGTACATGCAAGGTTGGAATGCAACGGTTACTTATTTACAAGAAAGGAATAAAACCGCAGCAACTAACGATAATTAACTTGTAAATATATCTTCCCGCGAAATGGATGTGTTTGATGTTCTATAACGCTGCATTAATATTGCATATTTTAACTGGTCTAATTCTGGCTTTAAACCAAAAGTTAATGAAACGAAAGTCTATATTACTAATGGGAATTCTTCATTAAAAATAAACTAGGTGTAAAATTGCTCCTGGCGTTAACATGGGGAATTAGACGCATAAATCCTTAGCTTTCTGTAATACCTTCGGGTCTCGAAGACGCATTATCCTGGTTAGTACGGAATTTTGGATACGTCGTAAACAATGGAAAGAATCTGGATGTGATAATTAAAATGTAATTTAAATAAATACGGAGGGTCCGTAACGAATTCAATAAATCACCGGACTGAATCTCATGTGTTCAATTCAGTCATAGGTCTGATTACTACACAATCGTTAAAAAAAAATTAAATCTCGGGAGTATCTCTCCTTGATAAATTGTTAATGAATATTGCAATAAAATTTATTCAATTAATCACGAAATTGAACTATCGCATTTGTAACATGCTTTATTTTAATATTAAGGTCTAATTATTTCTAAGATTCAAATTTACTTAATTGAAGACTCTTAAGTATTTAGTATTTCTAATTCTTTAGGGACGTACTCGAGCTTTACCTTCGATACTGTCCCGACAGTTCAATGAAATTTCCTAGATTTGTTCTGAATATCTAATCGATGCGAATTAGTAAAATAATTTGACTAATAATGGACAAGATTCAGTTCTGACTTTTTTTTTTTTTTTTTTTTTTTTTTTTTTTACTGTTTCAAGTAAAGACATTTTACATAATTAAATTTGCAAGTAGCCACGCTGGTATTGAGTTCCTAAATACATTTTTTTATAATAAAGTTTCTTTAGTCCTTTACAGCATAGTAATTATTCCGTGCTACTTGAGTTGTTGATAACTACCAATATAAATAGTATTTGAACAAAAAGAAATATTACGCGTCTATCTAGACTTCTATAACGAAATCGGCATCAGAATTAATTTTTTTTTTACCTAAGCATAGGTTCTCCTCTCTACAATCAGATTCTTACTGACCCTATTGTGGGTTCTTAGAATCTGAACTTTTTGTCTTACTCAAATACATAATATTTACATAAAATTAGTGTGAACGAAAATCCCTAGCAAATTAAATTAAAAGAAAATATTTGCATTCTGAAAATAATGTATTTCCAGCGAAATGTAGAAAGTTTCATATACTGCGTTTTGGTTTGTTTTTTTTTTTCTAATACTTGGGCAGTAAATAAAAAAAAACCTCTTCAAAATATCTACAGAACTTGAGGTTCAGTTACTAGAATTAGCAACTAACGTCATAACTTAGTTTCTAAATTGAAAGATCGGTTATAAATTTGATCTTTCGCCTGTCAAAATAGACGTGAAAATGCTTCTTAGTGCTATATGTATATACAATGTCATTGTTTTGAATCGAATACAGTTCAAGCTTTATTTCTAACATGCAAGGTAATCTGATACCGTATACTTAGTGAAACACTAAAATACAGAAATAAACATGTAAGCTCTTTACTTTGAATAATTTAAAGCTTAACGCAGATGATAGAATTAAAGAAAAAATGAACACATCTGGATGGTCGCTTTAAAGTTTCCCAAAGTGCTGGTAAAATTAAATGCACATTCGAGTGATTTATTCATAAACTGTAGAAAAAACATGTAGTTTGAAAGTTTAGAAATTGTGGTATAATTTATCGACATCGCATAATAATTTGCCAGGTTTAATATGAAAAAAAAGTATATTTCGTGAAAAAACTACATTCGGTTATGCCTTAAAAAATTCTACTCGTGACGCGCGCAAAGGGGTTTACTGGATCAATTTCCATGATTTCAGTGAGTTATTCTAGCCATGTATTCGAGTTGTCTGTTGTTTTTTTTTTTTTGTGTTTTTTTTTTATTTACGTATTCTTACCATCAACTGACTGATCTACATGATTCCATCTTTTGCCAAATACTCGGTTGGGCAGTCGATTATAAAAAGGGGTTATTTCCAACCCCAAACCGATAAAAAATAATCTTGTATAGTCAAATATTTCTTTCAATTTAAACCTAGAGTTTTTGATATTCTGCTTAAGGAAGAACCGGTAATTAAAACCATTTGAAATTGAAAAAGATTGGTGAATCCACAGAAGATTACACTTTACATATGATATTTATTAAAGAACACCCTCCCAGCAATGGGTTAAATCGCACCACTACTGTTCTTCTCGAAGGGTGATTTTGACATTAAATAACCCAAGAAGGCTGATATGCTATTATACAAAGAAATTGAAACTTAAAGAAACTGATTCCAATTTTTGAATGAAGCAGGATTTTCTGAATACAAAATATATAAATTCAAACCATAACATCAACTAAATAAATTATTCCTGTTGGCTGACACTATTTCTAAGGCGGGTAAAACACCCCAAATAGAAATTGTCCTAAGTACGGCACAAAACTATGTCCTGGAGGTGGGGGGGTATTCAGTTCACTAGCTCTGAAATGAGTGGGCTACCATTTTATTCCCATTATTCCTTGGTTCACTTGCACCCAGATTATATCTATGGATCAAATATATCAGTTGTTTGATGATGATGATTAGTAGTAGTCGTATTGGAAAGTAACTCTGAGTACAAAATAACTGTTTGAAATCAAATTAATGTTAGCATTAGGAATAATTACCTGAAATCATTAAATTGTCTATAGATTGTTACTAATATGTAAGAATACTTGATATCAAAAATGTTTCGAGTAAATGAATTGCTTTCTACATAAATCCATGTTCAGCAAATGATTACCATATATAAATGAAAAAAGTATGATTAAAATGATACCAATTGGACTTCGTAATCATAATTACGGTAATAATCAAACATTTACAAATAAAGTAATTCGGTGTCGTACTTAATACATGAAGAGTTTTATGCCGTTGAATAAATTTAATGGTAAATCACACTTAAAAGAGACGTAAAAAATATGATTCATCTAATGACTTTTCATCCCTTATAATATAGACATTTAATATATGATCAGAGAGTTTAATAAACAGTCAAAATTCCGAACTATACCATGAGAATCAGAATCACTGGCAATTATCTTCTCAAATACTTTCCTGACAATAACATGTGCATACTTGAGATATAGCTCATAGATGTATTTTAGTGTCACCGAGTAAGGGTTGAAATTACTACTCAGTTGTACTTAAGCGGATATACTAAATTCTCAATCACTAGATAAAGTGAATTGTCATTATATATATATTTCTGATAGAACGAAACAGTCTGTCTGTGGATGACAATATATGCTCCCCCATGAGGGTTGAGCTCTCTGGCGAAGGAATTACCGGCCGCCGCTAGCGTAATATATATATATATATATATATATATATATATATATATATATATATATATAGTATTATTCGGTCCAGTTAAACCGGAGTTGGGAATAATTCAATCAGGACAAAAAAGCATTCAAAAGTGAACATTTAAATTTTCCTGGTAAAGAGCTCAATGTAACAGACATTACAGAGCAAAAATTTCTTTAAGAAAAAATAAAAACCGGTAACATTAGGATCATAAATTTATTTACATCCTGTTATGGTTTTTTGATACAAATTAAAAAACACCAAAAATAACAGGCCTTCTTCAGATCTAACGGATAAAATAATTCAGAATATACACAGGAAAGAGGGGTGGGAGAGGGTAGAAGAGGGGTGAAGAGTTTTCTCCTCATTTAGCCCACTTCCGTTTTTTTTTGTTTTATTACCTGTTGGAATTATAGTAAATTAATTTTTTTTTAAATTCTAAACACATTTCAACTTAAAAGTCCAGAGTTAATACTAATTTAGGAAAGTACGAGATTCCTTAATAAAACTTACGTAAGGATATAGTACTAGTTATATTAAATTAAATTCGAAATTTAATTTTTTTTTTAATTCAAAATTTTATTTATTGACACGAAAAGAAAATTTGAAATTAAAAAAAATCTAATGCTATTTTTAGTGTTTTTGATTTATATTAAAACCCATAAGAGGATGGAAATAAATTTATAATCCTAATGTTACCGGTTTTTGTTTTTTTAAAGAAATATATATATATATATATATATATACATATTTATGTACATATACATATATATGTATACATATACAAATGCACATATATATATATATATATATATATATATATATATATATCGACAGTTTTGAAATCTTTCCAAGTATCAAATTTTACCGAATTACATGCAGGATTATTGTAAGCCTCTAAACAAATGCTTAGATACCATATATGTCTAGCCAATATTTCCTACCGTCGCTACGCTCTGGTGTATATATCATTTTGGTATTCACATTTTTTTCTTATCTTTCTTATTTTTTTGTTTTTCGTTTTCCTTTATGTATCTCCTTCTTCCTCCTCCTGCTCCTTTTATCATTTCCTCCTCTTCCTACCATTATGAAGTTGCCAATATCCTGTTAATGTCTTTCTATAAATAGAGACGAACTCTCTCATCTGACTCCGTTGGTATCGGCTTATCCACTGATATATATATATATATATATATATATATATATATATATATATATATATATATATATATATAAGTAAAGTTGGCGACTGTAGAGGTTGACCCAAAAGCTCCATTTTTAATAGCATCTAAACTGAGGTGTATGGGATGGCGCTACTCGTCTTCCTGGGTTGGTCCACCTTATTCCTGATATGTACCTTTTAATGCTGTGCGTTCACTGAAGGCAAGTACAATCTTTTGAATCTTTTCTATGACTCGGCCTGGGTTTGAACTGCGGTCTAACTTTACTTACTATATATATAGTAAGTAAATTTAGTGACCGTAGTCGAGGAGGAGCAGAAGGCTGCCTTTTAAAATAGCTACAACACCGAGGTGTTAAGGAAGGAACCAGTCCTTTCCCTGAATTGCTCCACTTTACCCTTGATACGTACCTTATATTGCTGAGTGTTAAGCAAGGAGGTATCAAGTACCGTTTTAAAGTCATTGGTATGACTCGACCCTGGGATTAAACCCAGGTCTCCTGGACCATTGGCAAACAATCTACCCTCTAGGCCAATGAGCCTGTAAAGCGATGGACTACAGATCGTAGTAAGTGAGTTCGAACTCCGGTCGCGCTTTTTCGGACAAATAAGCTTTAAAAAGTTATAAGCCCCTTTTCTCCGCTCTGCTACAGGTTAAATAGTGTCACTATTCTTCTTATTAAAGAATTGCTTAATTAACCTACAACGGATGATATGCCACAAAACAATGTCACCAGACGAATATATATATCATCATCATCATCATAATTTCATGCTGCTAGAACGAATTTCTCTATTATTTCTCACCATTTGTGTCCGGCCGGTCCTCTAAACTACAGAGCTGTAGTAGATAGGTTTTTGTTGGTTGCTCAACACTTGTACGTCCGTGAGAAGGGGTCTATTGGAGAAAGTCGCTTATGAGTTTGTTCTTTCTTCTCCAACAGTGTCTTGAGTGACTTGTCTGTCTTATTAGAATGTTTTTTTAAAGATAGAAGGTAGCTTTTTGTACAGCTGCTGCATATTGGGGT
>CAUZXS010005722.1:0-29669 GCA_963585895.1 Sepioteuthis lessoniana | reverse complement strand
CCAAGCACTTTCAGACCTTTCATAGGATTGATAGCGTTCTGTTTTTAAATTCATCAGTTTCTCAGTTTTATCCAATTCTGCATTTATGTAAATTTGTTAAATTATAAAAAACCTAAAAACTTTCAAAACTCTTTAAAAACACTCTTTATACATGCAAGCAACCCTTGATGATGGCCTATGAAAGGTCTGAAAGCACTTAAGACAATTTTGGTTTATTCATCCACGAGTTCCAACCTGAAACCGAGACATTTATCAGGAAACTTGAAAGAATCTTAATTAGATTATATAGACAAAATGTGTCTTTACTATTTAATCAAACACACATATGAGAGTGGGCTGAAAAGTTAATATGACAGTTGCTGTTGACTTTTTGACCAATGGGATCGAAGCACTACAATACCGATCGAAGAAATGTGTGACCGCAAGGGGAATTGTTGAAAAATAAACCTTTGGTCACATTCTTTGAGAGGATATTGGTCAGTCTATGAATTTTTCAGCCCACTTTTGTATGTGAATTTTTCAGTCTAAATCCATTAATATCTTTGGTAATAGATAATCATACTTTTAAGATATGATCTAACTAGTAATAAATTTCTTTGACCAAATATTATTTTGCATTAGATATTGAAATAGAAAAGTAATTACTCTTTTGGTGATTGAGATTTTTAAAATACTTTTTAGGGGTTTCTCAATGGGCAATTATTTTTTGGGTGCTGCTGAAGGAAATTTATTTTTGAATTTGGTATTTGTTAACTAGACACAACTTTTAGACAATCATTTGTATTTTCTTATGTTTTAGATAGAGCATTCTCTGATAGTTTCTAAATACAAGACATCTATGTTTGACCCTCTTTCTTTTCTTACATCTTGTGTTGACAATTCACTGCTGCCTGAACATTTTGAGTATCAATGGAAAAAAAATTTCAAAGAATCAGCTATGTGGTGCATTTGAACCATCAGTGCAATAAATAATTTTAGTTTTTTGCCTGATAATAGCCAAACCTAGAATGACTGACTTAATGTTGTACAAGTTAAAAGCATGATAAAGATAACCTGGAGCCAAATATTTTTAGACCTTATTCTGATACCGTTGTCATTGAGGAATGAGAAAAGTTTTAATAAGCTACAATTTGATTTCTTAGATTACTTCTTTTTTTTTTAAGATAATGTGGATTCAAACCTTGATTAAATTTTATATGGTTGTAAAATAAAAAGACAAAACCTTATTTCCAACAATAACCACGATTTGATAAATGGCTTGAATTTCAAGTGACATCTAAAATGATATGAAAAATATAATGACCTGAAAATAGTTTTAAAGAAATTTTTCAAACTTTCTATTAAAAAAATCATGATAAATAATTCTAATCTAAAGAAAGTTTTAAAAAATTTATTGACCTATGAAAACTGACAAAAACAAATAAAGTGAGAATAATCTTCTTAAGAAACTTGTGGGTAGTAGTGGTACTTGATGTAATATACAACAATGATTGGATACCAAGTTTTTAAAAAGGACATAAAATGCAGAGACAGAGAAATAATAATTGCTTATTATTTGGGATGATGATGTTCAAAAACACACACACACACAGTTTTTAAAAAATTCATAACATTTGAGGTGTACTGTGTTTCAGAAAAATTGATATAATTTCATGATCTAATTTGACCCATTCTCATTTAAATGATCTCAAATTTTGACAGCACATGTAGAAGCAACTCAAAATTCTACCTTTTTATGTTTAAATGCCTTTTCTTCTTCAGTGAATGGTATTTGTATACCTTTGAGTTGGTTTAACACATACTGTTAAAATTTAAGACCATTTGAACAAGAATTGGTCATCAGATTATGGAATGATATCAAAATTCCTGAAACACCTTGTATATATATTTGTCCAGGTTTGAGGTTGGAAGAAGTGCTACAATAATCAAAAATGAAAATGCTACCTCAAGATGGATTGAGATTTCCTCATATAAAGTGTATGTTTCTATTATGATTAAGTTTAAAAAGTTAATATAATAGAAACAAAATAAATATAGTTTATACTTTTGAGAAGATCTATGAGGGCAATTGAGTTTGCTCTTTCTACTGCTGATCATGTTTTGGCTAATTCACTTTATTGCCTTTTTTCGAGTGTATTAAAAGAAAGAGCTCTTTCCTCAGAACAACATGACTAACAGAAAATAGTAGCTAATATATGAAGTAATTCATTTCAGCAACTCAAGCCACACACATATACATGATTCTATTCATCACCACCCATGTGTAACACAGGTGATTCTAATTTATACATGGGAGTATTTCTCAATTCCTTTTCCCAGGGATTCTGTGAGAGATTATGTGATGTGGGGGAGGAGTTAGGAAGTCAGTACACCCGAGTTGATTGGCCAAAGGGTTAGGGTTAGGGTTACTCTGTTGAGGTTTTAAAGAAGTTCAGGGAGAGATTCCGTCGGAAGAGGCCAGGTCTCTTCAAATCAGGTCAGTGGCATTTCCACCTGGACAATACACCAGTCAGCAACTCCATTCTTGCCACAGACTATTTGACCAAGATGGGCATCAAGACAGTTCCTCACCGTCCCTATAGTCCAGACCTTGCTCCCTGTGACTTTTGGTTATTCCCTAAGCTCAGAGGCTGTGCTTTTGAGACAATTGAGGAGATGAAAGAAGCTGCGATGAAGGTCATTGACACGCTCACACAAGAGGACTTCTATGGGGCCTTCCAGAAGTTGTTGGAACGGTACAAGTGCATTGCAGCCGGAGTAGATTACTTCGAAGGGGACTAGTGTTTCATGTGTGTACTATCAATAAAAGTGCCCATACAAAAATGTCTGGAAATTTATCGTATGCCCCTCATATGATTCAGAACATTGTTAATGATGTAATGGAAGAACCTATCACCCCTAACAGTGGATCCGCCCACCCATATCAAATATGGTTACACGCGACACAAGGCAGTAGAACGTAAGAAAATCACGTTATGCTACTCGATTGGGACACATTTTGGTCAGCCGTACAGGCGAGTCAGGGTCGAACCGGGTGTGTCCTTGCTCGGGTGGTAGTCGGTAATAACCGGCATCCTTGAGCGTCGGGGAGCCGTCCCCCCAGGTTTTAACCCTCTTGGGAGGGGTTAGGTTTAACGCCTGGCACCTGAGGCGCCCGTCTTTAGGGGAATGCCGACAGGGCTTGAGGCATTTTGGGGATTGCCGGGCGCGTGTGGGCTATAGTCCTGCGCCTGGACCCACTTGGTTGGGCGTATGACAAATTCCAGAACATAAGAAAATAAGGAAGATGTTCCCATTTCCCGAATCGGCTACCGTTTATGGACTTTATTCTACTTTGTACCTTTAGTATAATAAACTTGTTATTGTTATTCCATACGTATTCGTATAAGTTTTTCTACTCGGACTTATCACATCGTTTTTATTGTATTTTGCACGATAAAAATTTACTAAACTGAATCTTAACATATTGATAAAGAAAGTCAGTATAACGTTTTTGCTCTCTTAAAATATCAACACATTGCCTCTTTGATATTGCAACCAAGTATTTAAAACTGTTGTGAACTGTATCTAGCATTGTCTTTGAGACATTGATATTAAAACCCAGTGTTTAGTTGTTTTAAATGATTTAGAATTTTATTTGGGCATTGAGTCAAGAAACATAAATAGGACAACAATATATGAAGAATACAAAATTATTTGAAAGATACATTTGTTTATAGTGTATAAATAGAGTCAATAATTGTAAAACATATTTTGGCTTGAATTAACCCGGCAAAGGTTGACATGCCACAGAACTAACCAACTTAATTGAAAAGCTCTTAAATCTGTCGCTTTAAGCAGATTCATTATCCAAAATCTGGATGTAATTAGTGATGTCCAGAACAATTTCCGGTTACTCATTGGTGACGGCTTTCTTTCATCTTGGCGGCCATATTGTCAATGTATGGTTTGTAGCGGTTAATTTAAGAAGTTCCGGACATGTCAGCCATTCGTCATCACTTCCGACACAACATCTTATATGCTTGGCACTTTGCTCGATCAACAGTTGATAATTGATGACGGGTAAATTACAAAACAATTTTCGTTTTTTTTTTCTTTTTTTGGGTCCTTTTTTTTTCTTTCTTTCTGATTTTTTTTCTGATTTCAAATCTTATTGATTATAACCCAATTTTCTTCCTCGTAGGTATATTTACATTACTATCACTCGTTTCCGTTTTTTTTTGTTTGTTTATTTTAATTATGCTACTCATAAGAGCTTAAACAGACAGTCTGTTTCGAATAACTTGAGTAGTGGTACTATTGAACTTATATCTGAGTTTGTAGTATTTGCTTGCCACTTTATATGAATTGTGTAGTATAGATTTTCTTTGATTTTAATGTGAATAATACTCATACCTACTACTTTTATTAAAACAGCTACAACTACAAGTACTACTATGACTTTTGATGACAACAGCAACGATAATAATAATAATATCGAAGCGAGAATAGATAAGACGCAACAAAATAGTAAATATAGGTTCTGTAGTGATAGAGACGAAACGATCAATCACATAATAAGCGAATGCAGCAAATTAGCACAGACGGAGTATAAGATTTGACACGACTGGGTGGGCAGGGTGAACCACTGGGAGTTATGGAATAAATTTAAATTTGACCATACGAACAAACTGTACATGCACAACCCAGCAGCTATCGTTGAGAATGACATACATAAACTCCTATAGGACTTTGACATACAAAAGGATCACCTAATTTCGGCCAGAAGACCAGACCTTATAATAAGTAAAGTAAAGTTGGCGACTGAAGGCTACCTTTTCAATAGCTACTACACCGGGGTGTAGGGGAGGGCGCTACTCCTTTCCCTGATAATAATCAACCAAAAAACAAAAGAGAACTTGCAAAATTGTGAACATTGCTGTCCCAGCTGACCACATAATAAAACTGAAAGAAAGTGAAAAGAAGGATAAGTACCTCGACCTTGCCAGGGAATTGAAAAAAACAAACAAACTGTGAAACATGAAAGTGACAATCATACCAATCGTGTTACGGTTAACAAGGGATTAATAAAGGGACTGGGGGGCTTGGAAATAGGAGGACAAGTGGAGACCATCCAAACAACTATATTATTTAGAACGGCCAGGATACTGGGAAGAGTCCTGGAGAATTAATGAGACTTGCTGTCACTCAAACTCCAGGGAAAGACCATTAGTTAACGTTGATGTGAAAAACTCTCAAGGAGTTAATGATAGTAAAGTGTCTAAATGCCACGCTCGTAAAAATCTGCACCAAAGAATTTTGGTTGGTTTTTACAGCATTTTTCGGGTTATTTAATGCTAATTTTTTTTTAAAGCAGTCAAATAGTTTCAAACAAGTGATTCTAATTATTTAGAGACGACTACATTTTCAAAGAACTAATCTTAAAACATTTACTTTATATTAAGTTACTATTCGTATTTAATAATAACAAACACTTGTTTAAATAGAGTTACATAGTTTGCAGCATCTTCATCAAATACTAATGATGTCCAAAGATTTCTATTCGAGTTTTTTTTTAAATGGAAATTACACAGAAAGAATCAAATTTTATTGAAATTCATTTTAAAAAAGGGAGCACAAATGCGATGATGGGGCTGAAAATTCAGAGTTTGACTTCCGGTGTAGAAGTTCAAAACACAACGATGCTTATGAGTTGGTCTTTACTTCAACAGCTGCGGACAGGATGTTTTGTTCGTCTTTCTTAGATGTTTTGCGAGATGGGAGGTAAGTGGCTGTACAACTGCTTTTTAGTTCGTTACTGCCTCCAGCATTTGCTCAAAACAACAAGTAGAATTCTTGTGTAGTTCCCGTGTAACTTTCTTTTATGCTTATTGCAAGCGTCTATTTAGTGCATCCATGCAGTAATATATATTTACCCAACCCTTTTGCATGAGAAGGATACGACTCGAGGTCAATTTTTAAGCCGATATTGACAGGTTTAAATTCCTTTACTTTGATTAGTTGCTATTCCCAGTTTAATGATCACAGTCTGCTTTACTGTTCATCCATAAATCGAGGGAACGTACTCGTTGTCTGAATTTCCTTCTATATATGGTCTGCCATTCCCGATTTTTAAATTTCACCTCATTCTAGTGCTTTTCGATGTTCTTCTAACCTTACTTTTAGTGAGCAACTTGTCTCGCTTTTGTATACTTTACCACGACTACAATGGTTGGAGTACACACAGTTCTTGGTCGTGTTGAATTCTGTTGGTGGCTTGAAACGGAAGAGATACTTCTGGAGAGTTGATCGACCTGTGAATATAGTCTTGATGTCACATGAACTACATATGTTTTGGATCTTTTCGGCTAGGCCTTTGACATAGGGCCGTCATACGATGGTGAGTTTTTGGGATTGGTCCTCTGTCTTCCCATCCAGGTTTCTTGGAGTCGATGTTATGCGCTTTGGGTAGTTGTTGCGATGAACGTTGTCTTAAACGAAATTTCTTCTTGATATACATCAGTGTCGCTCCTAATGGCTTTTGCTCGATGTTTGAAGTTCCGAGTAGGCTCCTGAGTTCGATAAGAAAAACCTAAAGAACACCGGAAGATATATTCGCCGAAACGTTGTGAATATAACAATAAAGATGAAAACAGTAATCCGAAAATACTGAATGATAAAAACGGATTCATACGTTTACCATAGGTATTAGCACTATATGATATGTAAACAAACTTGTTCAGGATTTGAACTCGAATCAACGTGTCCGTTTCCTACGAGAGTAACTGTGGGAGCTTTCTACCATGCAGTTATACGGACACAGTCAACACTTGGAAGAAATCAAGTTTTACAATACGTATGTTGATATTGCTTTCAGTAGATGAGATATGGCTGCCGAACTGGTTTACTAATTTCAGAGGCTTGCCACTAAGAGTGGAAATGGCCTCTATTTCCTTAAAATACATGAACTCGGTTTAATTGCACTTACATGCCCAGGAGACCGGGGTTCAATCCCAGGTCGAGTCATACCATAGCCTTAAAAAATGGTACTTTATGCCTCCTTGCTTAACACTCAGCATTATAAGGTAAGGGAGGTAAAGTAGTAGCTACTGAAAAGGGAGCGTTCAGGTCACCCTCGACTACAGTCACCAACTTTACTTACATTGAGGCAAATGTGTTTGTGTTAGCCGTCCACCGAGGACTTAGATAGATGAGCTCTCTGCAGACGCTGGATGCAATCTAAATAATCTACTCACTTCGATAGAATATTGGGACGGGTGGAGAAAGAGAGACAGACAGACAGACAGACAGGCAACTCCATCCTACCAGGATAACTTGATGATGATATCATATCTTCTGTTGATGACTCATTTTTACCAATGGTATCCAAGCATTGAAACACCGATGAGAAGAAGCGTGTGGACTGCATGAAGGACTCTGTTGAAAAATAAAACTCATTTAATCATATTCCCTGAGAGTATATTGGTAAGACTATGAACTTTGCAACCGTCACTAGGATAAGTTCCGTTCTGGCATTATGAAATGTCAAACTTCTAAAAATTACTTTTGATAAAATTCAAAAATCGTTGAATGAACTTTATGCAAAACGCAGTAAATTCTAGATGCAGAATAGAAGAAAGACATTCAGAAAAGTTTTTGTCTCAAACAAGAAGACAATAACTTAAATTGATTTTATATTTTGATTAAAATTGATGTACTGTGTTGAACTGTTATATATATATATATATGTGTGTGTGTGTGTGTGTGTGTTCACACGCGCGCGCACTGGTGCATGTGAATGAGTGTGTTTGTTTAATGGTTATCGTCGTAGTAAATGGACGCGGTGATCGGAGTTCAAAACTTGAACGAGGCTGTTTGGATTTAAGAAAAAGTTAATTCTCGTGAGAAAGGTAGGAATCCAAGTATGCTTCCCCCAGATATAGACATATAGGAGGGCAGATTGGGATCTTTCACCTTGGTATGGCAACCGATGACTGAGAAGAAAAAGTCTTATTTAAAACCTGTCAAACTCTGCTCAAAAATATACCTTTTGTTGCATACTGCTCGCGTGGAGAGGTTGGTTATAAATATATATACATATATGTATAATTTTGTCTTGAATACCTACCAGAAGCAATGAATGATCATGATGTATGAAGAGAGAGAAAGAGGGAGAGAGAGAGAGAGAGTCAGGGAATTCTGTGTTGTCGGCGTGAGGTGATGATGATGAAGAGGATGTAAGATAAGATGGTTTTGGGCCACTTCTTTTTGGTTGGGCTACTCGTATATATGGAGTGTTCATTGATATTCCATGTAGAATGATTTCGCCATTAGACATCAGTTTTCTGGTGTTTTCTTTTTCAGTCCCTTAAGAAGACAGTTCAGATTGGATTTTCGTGAAATTCAAACAACTTGAATTTACAATTTGTTATTCAATTTTGTTTGTTTACTTTTTCTTTTTTTTTTGAATTCCAAAACATTCACTATGTTGTGATATCAAAATGCAATTCGTCATTCGGCATAATGTTTACAATTTCAACAGCACATGAAACACTTTTATTCCTCTGCTCATAAAAAGCTTTCCACACGTTGATTTTTATGTCTCTGAAGACGTTAGTTTTATGTTTTTTATCTATTTATTTTTATTTGTTTGCATAATGTTATAAATCAAGTTTAAGCGATTTTATATATTTCATGATAAAGGTTTAGGAAAACTTGTATTTATATATGGCTCATCGATAGTCGGTTCTATAAAAGGTTGACAATAGACGCTACAGCTCTTTGTTGCCACTACTTAGTTAGAGAAAGAAAAGCATTGGTTGGTGGGATTGGTCTCTTGAACATAATATGAGGCATAGCAGAGTGTGATAGTTTGGTTTATTAAAATTGTAAGATTTTGGCTTCTTTGCTTGATTGCATATCAATCTTTGTGGGTTATTTAGTGCCAAAACCAACCTCGTAGAAGAACCATAGTGATACTATTTGACCAATAGGTGCGAAGATAAAGGGGTTTGCATCATGCTTAAAGGTATTACTCCGAAAGTAGATATCATTGCGTGATTGGATTTCGAACCCAATAGCATCATGGCCGCAGTTCAGAACATAGGCACTACTCAATTGTTGAATGAATATATATAAATATATAGTGAAATTAGAAAGAAAACTCCGACCTGGTTAAGTTGAGTTTCCTTATAATTGCACTATATAAGCTCTGAATGGGAATTTTATTATATACCTGTAAGGAATACGTGATGTAACAAAACATGTAACATACATCAAGCACCCACATAGATTTATATGATATTCCTCATGATATTCCTCATATATTCTATACAAGAATAATCCACACCCACTGTCTTCGGACGCAGGCTGGATATTACTAATTTTTATATATATATATATATATATATATATATATATATAACTTAGGATTGCGTAGACACTGAGGCAACAGAGCTTCCTGGCAGTCAGTTTTTGCTTATACAAACATCAGATTTAATTATGGTTTGATGATCACCTATGAATTTACCTAATCTCTCCACTACGGGCAGAATAGGAGGGATTTCCCTAGTGCTGTATCTAACGCGCTAAACTGTGGCATCGTAGTAAGAGGGTTCGAATTCCAGTCGCACTGTAAAAAAGCTATGAACTCCCTTACCCATTTCCAGCAATGGATTTAATTGTACCGTTGCTGTTCTTCAACAAGGAATGGTTTTAACATTAAATAACTCACTAGAATTGATATCCCAACCAAACTAAATGAGCAGAATGCGACGCAAGCGCAATTTTCTGGTGGGATAATGATTGCATTGGTAACAGTTACTAAGAGCTGTTGACTTCGTGTCTACGCAATCCTAACTTGCTGACCCCAGTCGGGAGAGACTGTAGAATACACCGACTGCATCGGTAAGACCCCCCACTAACAAGTGTCCTCGATATGACACAAAACAATCTAATTGTGAGACTTCATTAATACTGGAGCCTTAGGGAATGCGGAATACTCCTTCATTGCCATCGCACCCAGGTTCACTCTGACCCGTTGTGGTAGCACCAGACAGAGTCCTAACTATGGGCCAAATATAACTGTTTGACATTTAAACTGGGTGCAAACAAATGACTTATGCTAAATTGAATTGCTTGAAATTGAACTCTATGACCATTTAACTGTGTGTAAACAAATGACTGATGTTTAACTAAATAGGGATACAAAGCAATGCTTTGATCCGTGTAACTTTGTTGATTTATGCTAAAGCGAATTGTTAGATTTAGAACTGTTTGATCATTTTACTTTTAGTATATGAAAATGTTTTGCAAAATAATATATATTTAATATATACGTAAAAACAGGGTTTGGCATTAGATAACCAATCATGGTTGAGATGCCATTAAACCAAATGAAACCAAACTAAACTTGCCCTATCTCCGATTTTGAGTAATCTTTTGAATATAGCAAATTATTTTACATATAATGAATATAGCATTCTAGATTATATATATATATATATATATATATATATATATATATATATATATATATATATATATATATATATGTTAGTTTTAGGTGCAAATAAAGAATAAAGATATATATTAAAATATATAGGTCTACGAAGAGATTTGTATTTTTTTTAATTCATTGATTTTGTTCTTACAAACGTGTTACATATGTGTATATTTCCAACTTGTTGCTTTAGTCAGAGAACATATACGGAACAAGGCCTTCTTAAAGGGGTGCTCGAGTGAGTTCAAGTCTCATTGAGTACGCCATTAAAAAGGCCTTGTTCCATATATGTTCTCTTACGAAAGCAACAAGCTGGAAACATACACGTATGTAAGAACAAAATAAATGAATCCAAAAAATACAAACGTCTTCGTGGACCTACCTATTTTAATATATATATATATATATATATATATATATATATATATATATATAGAGAGAGAGAGAGAGAAAGAGAGATAGGGAGAGAGAGAGAAAGAGAGAGAGAGTAAAAATCACTACATTTTATTGAACTCATACTTTTTAACAGTAAACACAAAAATAAATCAAACGTCAAATGATTTAAGAGCAGCCATTTTAAAAAAGCTTTCAGCACTTGGAGGAAAAGTAACAACAATAGGTAACAAATTCTATCTATATTGTAATAGAATGCTCACAGTGAAAAAATATTCAAATGTATACATCAACGTAACTAGTATACCGAAAAAATGGTTTGACAGATCAAGATTATTATCAAAGCAATAGAGTTACAATGATTTAACTTACCGAAAAAAAAAAACAGGGATGTCTTCTTGGTGTAATGGTTACAGCGATGTGTTGCGGAATCGTTCGAACTCCAGTCGCGCTATTACGATCACTTTCGGACAAATACCCTTGGAAAACGTACGAATCTCTTATCCTCCCAGCTATGGGTTAAATAGCATCATTGCAGCTCTTCTAGAAAGATGGCTTTGGCTTTAAATAACCTACAAAGGTTAATATGTCATTAAACAAAGAAACCAAAAGAAAAAAATCAAAGTTATATTTGTATTGTGCACGTAATTTCTTATTATAAAATGGAATGCTAATTAGAATGCCCCGCTCTTCCTAAATATCAGCTTTCGTATAATCAATCACTACTAAAATTCAACTGTGCAAGATATGTTTATGATATAGTTTTACATTAAAGGGGAGAATACTGTCATAATCAATAAAAAATATTTCGCTTTATTTTCTTTAATATATCTTTTTAACAAAGACAAGCGAATTGAATGTTATATATATATATATATATATATATATATATATATATATATATATATAGATAGATAGATAGATAGATAGATAGATAGATATTGAAATTCATATCTTAAAAGTGTAATACTTTAATTCTCGAATCACTTAAAAGAGAAAATATTCTTTTAACGGCATCTACGAAAAACAATTTTATTCTCTTAAAAACAAACGGAAAGGACGATCTAAAGAACCTCATTTTTCAGATGTATCAGACCTGAAGATTATAGTGGATGCGATAACGTCTGGTGTAATTAACTAAAAAAATATTTCACTTTAACTCTTTAATATCTCTTTTTAACAATGGCAAGCTATTTGAGTGTAGTGTGTATATATATATATATATATATATATATATATATATATATATATATATAGATAGATAGATAGATAGATAGATTTACCGAAATCAATCTCATCTCCACCAACGAAACTAAATGTTGAATTGCAAGGTAGACTGGACTCTCTTACATTGGTTTGTTGACTAGTCTGGAAGAAATAAACACTCTAAATTTAAAACACTATGGATCTAGAGGAGTGAACCCTAATAACAAATCCAATAATTCTATTCTATGGGTAACTGTAACACTGAATTCTTATGTCTGCAGAACAACACCATGGCAAAAGGGCATTGTGGCCTCACGAAGAAACCTGGTGATGTCAACAGGCGAGCGGAGCCGCTAAAAAGAGCAGAGTACCATAGTTAGGAGGAAAACTCATTATATTCTGCGGTGTAAGTAGATACTGGTTGACTTCACAAAGTTTGTCACGAGAAAATATTCTCAATCACTCAGCATTAGCCACTGTAACCCCCAGATTTTCAAATGCTTTTCTTTTTCTCTTTTATTGATATCAAGAGACGGCAAACATCTCTGAAGATAGAGCAATCATATATATATATATATATATATATATATGTATGACCGGCTCAACTCCAAATGGGTAGAGTGTTCGCCAATTCTCCCATGACCAGGGGAATCGGTGTTCAATCCGAGGTAGAGTCATACCTAAGATTGAAAAAATGGTACTTGATACCTTCTTACTTAATACTCAGCATTATAAGGTATGTATCGAAGGTAAAGTGGAGCTATCCTGGGGAAGAAGTAGCGCTATCTCTTACACCTCGGTGTAGTAGCTATTGAAAGGGAAGCTTTCGGGTCACCTTCGATTATGGTCGCTAACTGTTTACTTTTACTTATATATATATACATATATCATCATATAATGCAACCAGCACGGATATCCCTGACCCTCTCTCGCCACTTCTCGCTATCGTTCATCGCCTCTGGAAGGTCTTCCGGGCTACAACCTGTATTCTCACAGAGCTGCTGTATATATGATCGAGCTGGTCGTCCTGATTTTGTTCGGCCATATGTGGGGGTCCATTGGAGTACATCACTTATGAGCTCGTTCCTGCTTCTCCAGTAGTGTCCTGCATGTCTGGTTCGTCTAACTTGGATAGTTTTGTGATGGGAGGTAGGTGGCCGTTTAGTTGGTTCTTTGTGGGTGTTGCCTCCAGGACTTGTTCAATATTGTTTGCAGCATTCTTGTATATATATATATATATACATGTGTGTGTGTGTGTGTGTGTGTGTGTGTGTGTGTGTGTGTGTGTGTGTGTGTGTGTGAATCCTATGAGGTTTAGACGATCCGAATTTGATGAAACATATTCAGGTATTCAGAAAGTATAAATATTCGAGCTGTATTTACCTAAACAGAAAGGAACACTGATGAGCCGTTCATTTTATTCAAATTTGTTTCCTCGTACTCTTATTTTATTGGTCGTATTCTCTTATTTGTCAACATCCTGAAATGTTGCTTAAAAGATGAATATTCACTTCAAGAAACAAGGAAGTTCCTGCTGACCTTAATCTTTAGAGAAATGAGGTTGCTTCGTTAAAAAAAGAAAGAAAATGAAACGAAGCTCAAACAGTAGCAAGATAAGCCAATTTTCTAAAAATTGGCTAACACATCCAAAAACTTAATTATCTACATTGCTTAGCAGTATACTCATCTGAGAAATGCGCTGTTTACTTTAAAGTACTGCCTTCAAACTACTTATACTTATTTAAATAAGCTGTTCATTATTCAAAATGAGAATCCCAGTGGTGTAGTGGTTAATGTGCTAGATTCTGACATAGTACTTAGCAAGTTCGAACTCAAGTCAGGTTATTCTATTAACTTTCGGAATTATACCCTTGAAAAAGGTACGACTCCCTTTATCCTCTAGTTTTAGGGTTTAGTAGTGTCATGGTTTTCTTCTATAAGGATGGATTTGGCATTAAATAACTTATGAAGGTTGATATGCCATTAAACAAAGTAACCAAACTAAATCACAAATGTTTTTCTACATATATGGCTTCGGAATTCAATAACCCATCAAGTTGATATGCTATTAACGACAGAAACCGAAACATTAGTGAAAGCTCCAATAAAAACTCTATTTTCTGTTGATGTTTTTCTTGCGAAGAAGGAATTTCCAATTTGGAAAAAAAAGATATAGTAGAAAAAAGAGAGTTGCACATGTAAAATTGTAGAGTTCAATTAACGCAGCTGATCAAAATGTATAAAGACTGATATATATATATATATATATATATATATATATATATATATATATATATATATATATATACGAGGATCATTAAATAGGTTTCTAGACTTTTTCCGTATGGGCACATTTATTGATGATACAAACATGAGACTCTAGTCCCCTTCGAAGTAATATACTCTGGCTGCAATGCACTTGTAGTACCATTCCAACAACTTCTGGAAGGCCCCATGGAAGTCCTCTTATGTGAGCATGTCAATGACTTTCGTCGCAGCCTCTTTCATTTCGTCAATTGTCTCAAAAACACAGCCTCTGAGCTTAGGGAATAACCAAAAGTCACAGGGAGCAAGGTCTGGACTAAAGGGAGGCTGAGGAACTGTCTTGATGTCCATCTTTGTCAAACAGTCTGTGACAAGAACGGAGATGTGGACTGGTTTATTGTCCTAGTGGAAATGCCACTGGCCAGATTTGAAGAGTGCTAGCCCCTTCCGACGGAATCTCTCCCTGAACTTCCTTAAAACCTCAACATAGTAACCCTAACCGTAACTTTTTGGCCAATCAGCTCTGTTGTATTGACTTCCTTTCTCCTCCCACACCTCTCATCATCCCTCGCAGACTCCCTGCCTTCCCTGAATCTCTTATGCCACGCAAAACCTGATGCTCGATTCATTCAAATCAGAGGGATAAACCTAAAACATTATAAATAAATAGAAATAAATGATTAGCTTGGCATTATGTGATAAAACAGTAATGTACATTTGAATAAATAAATTCTCTTGAAAAAATCTAACATATCTCGTTACTCTTTAACACACACACACACACACACACACACACACACACACACACACACACACACACACACACATATATATATATATATATATATATATATATATATGATTTTTGAGCATAGAAAACAAACCAAACCCGTGTAAATAAACTACACGGTTGATTTCTTTGTAATTATGACTTTTTGTATTCTCGTTAAACACCAGAATTGGGCACCTATGTGCTACAGATCCGTTTAACATTTTAAACTCAGAACCTTTCCTTCTTCTAGACGGGCTATCTACATTGAGAGACAAGTTTATTCAATATCTTACCCATTACATATATATATATATATACATATATATATATATATATATATGTGTGTGTGTGTGTTTGTGTGTGTGTGTGAGTGTGTGTGTGTGTGTTGACCAATTTTTCTACACGAGAAGGATGTGACACAAGGTTAATTTTTTGGCGAATTTTAAGCGGTTGTCATGAGTAACTATTTGACAATAGCAGTAGGAAGAATGTTTGGATTCTTATCTTTCCCAAGGGTATTAGGGCAATGTGAAATGCAAGCAGCCACCTCCAGGCTTTGAACTGGGGTCACTGTGTCTATTCCCAAAGACCATAACAATTCTATCATTGTCACTGCCATGATTAGCAATACGTGAAATGGTTTATTAAAATGTAATAACCCTTTTGCCATTACATTCATATGTATATATATATATATATATATATATATATATATATATGTGTGTGTGTGTGTGTGTGTGTGTGTGTGCTCAATGAACACATGGATATATTCACACAATATATATTTACATAAGACACACACAAATATACACTATATATATATATATATAGTGTGTGTGTGTGTATATTTGTGTGCATATTTTACATGTATATATATATATATATATATATATATATATATATATATTGTATGTACAAATGAATATGTACATAAGTCATATATATATATATATATATATATATATATATATATATATATATATATATATAAGCCTTTCTTGGATGGATACATATTTGTTAACCACTAGGCTATAAATGTAAGCATTTATATCACGAAAATACCATAATAAAACTTAAGAAATAATCCTTCATGCAGAGAAATAAACCCAACAAAAAGTTAACAAGGAAAAATTCTCAATAGGCCATATATGGGCAGGTTGTGTTATATGAAACAAAACAAAATTGTCTTTGTCTTCAACTATATATCAAAAACTTCGATCACTCAAAGGCAGTGACAATTTCTAATGAATAGTCAACTTCAGCTGATTAACATTAAAATTACAAACGACTAATTAAAAGCCATTAGACACAGCCAGACTTCCCTTCTTATTTAACAACGAAACAAAATTGATTAAAAATACACACAACGAACCTTCAATGGAACATCTAGCAACTGCGACTTGGTTAAAAATTGTCAACTGGGAGGACGTATATATTAGCAACTGTAACGTTGCCTAGAAAAACAAACCACACACTCCTATGAATAGATTACGAAATATTAATCAAATAAATAAGCTGTATTGGACAGATAACACATATATTAAGGATACCCAGCGTGTGAGATACACTTGCTCTGATAATGACATGGCGTAACGGTTATAGACGCTGATTCCATGAACTTCTAAGTGACAATCATCAAGAAGTTGCGAGTTCAATCCTGACTGCAGGCGAGTAACAATACAGGAATACTTAACACTTGTAACTGGTTATTATTAACGGAATCAGAGCGGGCGAGCCCCATTGATTAATAAAGGACGTAGTTCGAAATTCCACGTTGGCTTTCAAGTTTGATCGGGAACACCTGAAGAAGGCTGGAGGAAACATCGGCCGAAAGTTGTGAATATAACAATAAAGTTATTGACAATAGTACGAAAACCCTGAATGATAAAAATCATTGATCTTCGTCTCAGGAATACAGATAACGAAGACAAAAAACTAATTGTCACAAAGAGCCAGTAACATGGTGTCTAAGCCATCCTAACTTACATATTTAAGCCTCCTCACTCACTTCTGACCATAGTATGGGTCTTAACTGCACAGAAATTAAGACAGAAACCAGAATTATTTTTTTTTCTAATTTCATAACAAAGGTTACAATGTTTCCACAAGAAGAAAGTTCAGCAATGGATCCAATTTCTAAATGAGGATTTGCACTTTTTCTTATCACAGATATTGAGGAGTTATATATATATATATATATATATATATATATATATATATGTTTGGATTAGATGCCTTTGCGTTCAGAAAACTTGTAAACAACATACTTTAATTAAACAAGCAATATAGATATCAATAAAGTAAAGCGGCCCTTGTAAGTTTTTCCTTTTCATTGATCAAAATACGGCACAGGGACTTTGATATTAAATTATCAATTCCCTGCTTTGATATATCTGATAATTCTTATCAATAGGAACCGAACATAAATCAGCAAAAATATGAAAGAATATAAGAGAAAGTGGAGAAGGAAGAATGTTATTGATGAAAAAATACAGGGGAAGTATTCATTTATTTCTTAAGTAATAACCGAATCTAGGGTGAGAAAATATTAAAAACATGTTTACTTAGAATTTTTTTACTAACATTAGGTTAATGATTATAACTATCCTTTTGACGATCGATACGCTCTCTGACACCAGACAGAAAAGAAAGGACATTCTTAGAAGTCTGAAACAAAGGGTTGCGGTTAAATTAATGGTTAAGCAAGGATGAACCTGACTTGACTTGATATGCAATTAAAACATTAAAACCAAACCAATCTGTGACGGCAAATTGAACTAAAATCCCAAAATGGGACTTTATTTTTTTGCACGTGTGAAGACGGGGCAGGTTGGCACTTGATCCCCTACAGAAATAAGTCCTGTTCAGAGTTCTTTTCTCAGGCAGATAAGAACTGGCATATTACGTGAGGGAATAATTTAAGGCCAGACTGACCGCCGCTGGCAAGGGGTTCCAAATTTCACACTATCACACACCCACCAGGTCGCTTTCTTCTTTCCCCGAGATAATGGAAGAAAGTGAGCCTATAGGTCTTAGTTGTAATAATATTAATATTGCTACAGTGGTAGTCGGTAACTCCGGTTTCCCGTGTGATACTTTAGGAATTATTTGGACAGTTCTAAGCAAGATAATATAAGGCGAATAGAAGCTGAAAGGAAAGCATGGAATAATAACATAGACCACATGGTATAATGAAAATACATAAGTTCTTTACTACGGTTATATACATATATATGTTCAAAGTGTCAAAAATATATAATAGGATAGTCCATGAATATAAATGTCTTTTCTTGGCTTTTATCCTTTTTCAAATTGAGAGAGAGTGGTAAACAAAGTTTGGGTGTAAAGGGAAAATGTCCCAAAGTTACTTATCTTATTTTTTTGACGGGGTTCCTCTGGAGAATTTCTCTTCTTTCACGGGCTAATAGACTTTGTACTGTTTTTAAGGCTGGCTTGAGAGACTCAGGTCTCTCATGTCTCAGTCCTTTGTCTTTAGCCCGGAGTGAAATGGCTGTCGTCCGTCTGCCACGAGACTTGTCCAAAAACTGCTTTTTTTGTATTTTTCTTCCGTTGAGGGGAAGGGGACCCCACTTCCGTTTGAGGCTCCCGCCAATCATTTGGCTTCATTTTTCTTTCCCCTTCCGATGTCCGGCGACCCAAGGTCACTTAAGTGCAAACATCTGTGTGACCCACAATCATTTCTAACGGTCACTTTTGACTGCTAGATAATTTTAGTTCAACGTGAGCCATCACGTGACACCTCCATGCTTAAGAGAAGAAAGGGAGATGAATAGAAAAATCATAGAAAAAAAAAGGCAAATCAATTCACTGTTCTTTCTCCTTTTCTTTCACTTTTTTTTTTTTCCTACACTTTACTTTTCTTTCATCCCCTTTCTTCTTCACGCTTTGACGAATTCTTTCCTTTTCCTTTTTTTCGTCCTTCCTAATTTTCACTATAGGGGAAAACAATTTCTCTTCTCTTTCTTTCTCTCTCTCTCTCTCTTTTCTTTTTCTTTAATCTCGTTTTCCTTTCTTTCTTTTTCTCTCTCGGCTTTTGGCCGTATCATATTTCAAACCTGGGGAGGTAAGTCCTTCTTTCTTTCTTCGTCACTTTTGACGACTTTATAATTTTAATTGTCAAGCTTTGGGGAGAAAACTTCCTTTTCTTTTCTCTCTTTCCCCTCTCCGTCACTTGTTGACGCACAGCTTTCTCGTCCATCTCATATTTCAACATTGGGGACGAGAATTCCTCATTTTCTTTAGTTTTTCTCTCTCTCTTTCTTTCTCTCAACAACTATGAAAGAATATTCTGCTACTACATTTTTGTGGGGCGTTAGAGAAATAAATTTGGGTACTTTTTTATTAATTTTTCTAAGCCCTCTCTCTCTGAAACAGACAACTGGCCTAATTTTTCCTCGAATTTATTCGGCATTGCCGAGTTCTCAATTTTTCGAGGTTGGCCTTCTTGACGGACATACCTCTTCAATTTGTTTGTGTGACACACTTGTGTCTTCTTCTTTCCTTCGTTGGTATCAATTCTGTATGTCCTCTTGTCTATTCTCCGTGTTACTACATAAGGACCTATATATCGTCCACCACCGTGGGGTCCTTTATTCGATGATAGTAGCAGGACTTCGTCGCCCTTTTCAAATTCTTCCTTCTTAGCCACTTGTGAGGGTCCTCTTATTTTCCTCTTATCCTCTCGATAAGTATTAGGGAATTTATTCCTAATATTTGTTGGACCTTCATCCTTTTTCTGACGACTGGTCCTTTTATCTTCTTGTTTATTGAGGGGTGGAAGGTTCACTTCTTTCCTTTCCACTTTCTCCCTCTGCGAGCGACTGTGTCGTTTATATCTCGCACGTGGCTCAGCCGCCATCTTGTCTTCATGCTGGGCGTTCGTTCTCGCCATCTTTCTTTCTTCATTTTTGGCGCTCATTTTCGCCATCTTTTTTCCATGTTTGGCGTTCATTCTCGCCATCTTTCCATCTTCATTTATGGTGCTTATTTTCGCCATCTTTTTCGGGTGACACTTTTTTGTTCTTACTTCATTTCCCAGTATGAGGGAAATTCCTTTCATAGGTAGTTTATCTACCACACCAACTTTCATAGGTCCATCTTTCCACTGGGACTTTAGGGTTATTTTACACAGCGGTATTTTTACCCTCTTTCCGCCGATACCCTCTATCATCACAGTCTCACGTGTTGCTTCTATTACCCTTTTAGGTAATTTATTTCGTAGAAGTAACGACTGAGATGCTCCGGTATCTCGTAAAATTGAGACTTCCACTGGTCCTCCGTGTGGGCCTCTTATCATCCCTTTTTTCGTCCAGGGTCGATAGGACTGGTTTCCTCTAGGTGTTGTTACAGCTCCTTGAGGTTTTCTCGGCTGGGTCTGGTTTCTTTCAGGACCTTTTCCAAGCTGACACCTTATGGCTATGTGTCCAGCCTTTCCACACTTGTAGCAGACCACTGTTCTGCTGCTACTTTGGAAGGTCCTTCTATTTCCTTCCTTAGGTCTTCCTTCAGGGCTTGACTCAGCTTTGAATTTCACTCTGTTTCCCGTGAACGTTTTTTCCTTTGTCTTTCGGTGTGTGAGGATGTATTCGTCTGCTAGTGCAGCCATTTCATAAGTCACGTCGGTTTTCCTTTCATTTAGGTGAACCCTGACTTCTTCTGGCACACAGTTTAAAAATTCTTCAGCTAATATTAGCTGCCGGAGTTTCTCAGCGTCTCCGTCTATCCTCTTAGAGTCACACCACTTATCCAGCGCGTTCTCCTTTTCTCTCAGAAATTCCACATAAGACTGGTTTTCCTTTTTTCTCTGTGTTCGGAATTTCTGTCTATAAGCTTCTGGAACCAATTCGAAGCTTTTAAGAACCGCCGCCTTCACCAAATCGTAGTCGGCGCAATTTTCTGTCGGCAGAGTTGCATATGCTCTCTGTGCTTTTCCTGTCAGCACAGTTTGGAGTAGCATCGACCAGCATTCTTTCGGCCATCCAAGATTTAGCGCGGTTCGCTCAAAATGTGCGAAGTACCCGTCCACGTTGGCTTCTTCAAATTTTGGGACTAGCCTCGCTTGCTTCGCTACTTCGAAACTGTCATGGCTTTCTTTGCGTCCTCTTATTGCCAAGTCGACTTCTCGCAGCCTTGTTTCTTGCTGAATTTTTATTTTCTCCAGTTCTATTTTATTTCTCTGTAGTTCCATTTGTGCTTGTATTTTAATTTTCTCCAGTTCAATTTGTTCTGGAGTCATTCTTATTATTTCCGTTGGTAGCTCTTCTAATACTGCTTCCTCGAAAACATTTTCGTCGACCATGTGTCTTGCTATTTTTATAACGAGTTCATGTTTCCTCATAGAATTTTCAACATTTAACTCAAGCTTCTCGCCAATTTTTATTATCTCGCTTTTTCTCAGCTTCTCCAACTTTTCCATGGAGGGTTCTTTTAAAAAGTTCTCTATTTTGTCCATTTTTTAAAAAATTTTTTCAAACAGTTATATCAACAAGTAATTTGACTGTTTCAACAATATTCCTTTTTTTCTTTCACGGTCTCCCAGGGTAGATTTAAACGGCAGGAATTGTCACACGACTACAAGCAACAAATATTATTTATAATATTAAATCCCGGACGTGAGCCCCCATTTTAGGTCTGTGACGGCAAATTGAACTAAAATCCCAAAATGGGACTTTATTTTTCGCACGTGTGAAGACGGGGCAGGTTGGCACTTGATCCCCTACAGAAATAAGTCCTGTTCAGAGTTCTTTTCTCAGGCAGATAAGAACTGGCATATTACGTGAGGGAATAATTTAAGGCCAGACTGACCGCCGCTGGCAAGGGGTTCCAAATTTCACACTATCACACACCCACCAGGTCGCTTTCTTCTTTCCCCGAGATAATGGAAGAAAGTGAGCCTATAGGTCTTAGTTGTAATAATATTAATATTGCTACAGTGGTAGTCGGTAACTCCGGTTTCCCGTGTGATACTTTAGGAATTATTTGGACAGTTCTAAGCAAGATAATATAAGGCGAATAGAAGCTGAAAGGAAAGCATGGAATAATAACATAGACCACATGGTATAATGAAAATACATAAGTTCTTTACTACGGTTATATACATATATATGTTCAAAGTGTCAAAAATATATAATAGGATAGTCCATGAATATAAATGTCTTTTCTTGGCTTTTATCCTTTTTCAAATTGAGAGAGAGTGGTAAACAAAGTTTGGGTGTAAAGGGAAAATGTCCCAAAGTTACTTATCTTATTTTTTTGACGGGGTTCCTCTGGAGAATTTCTCTTCTTTCACGGGCTAATAGACTTTGTACTGTTTTTAAGGCTGGCTTGAGAGACTCAGGTCTCTCATGTCTCAGTCCTTTGTCTTTAGCCCGGAGTGAAATGGCTGTCGTCCGTCTGCCACGAGACTTGTCCAAAAACTGCTTTTTTTGTATTTTTCTTCCGTTGAGGGGAAGGGGACCCCACTTCCGTTTGAGGCTCCCGCCAATCATTTGGCTTCATTTTTCTTTCCCCTTCCGATGTCCGGCGACCCAAGGTCACTTAAGTGCAAACATCTGTGTGACCCACAATCATTTCTAACGGTCACTTTTTGACTGCTAGATAATTTTAGTTCAACGTGAGCCATCACGTGACAAATCCTATAAAAATGTTAATATAAACATAAATGTACGAAATTCCCAAACCCTTAGGCATAAAATAACCCCAGATGGGTTGAATACCATTTTATCTAATTCAAATCATTGTCACAGTTGTATGATTGCAAGTGTTCTTATCAAATAAAAGTAATAATATTATTTCAAGGACGCTGAAAGGATCACATGATGACATCATATCTTCTGTTGATGATGCTTTTACCAATAAGATCCAATCACTGCAACACCAATAGAAGAGGTGTGCGCACCCCAAGAGAAAGTGAATTGAAGAATAAACCTCATTTGGTCACATTCCATGCGTACATATTGGTTAACCTCCGAAAATTTCAGCTGAACCTTGTAATTTGTTCGATATAATATGTCAGTTGTTTACACATAGTTGTATAGTTTCAAGTAACTAATAATAATCCTTTATAGACAATTAAGCTTTCAAGTGAATAAAAATAAGGGCCCAGCCGGCTGGGGTTAGAGACTACATCGACTACATCTCTGCAAAGGGGTAAGACTCCCCAAATGAGTGTTCCGGATAAGACACTAAACAATCTGATGGTGAAGCTCTATTAATGCAAGAGATTTCGGGAAAGCAGAGTACTATTTTATGGCCATCACTTCCAGGTCTACTCTGGCCTGGAGCAGTAGAAATTGATAGGGTCCTATCTATGGATTAAATTGAACTAAACTGAGAACTTTTGCTAAATTGAATTGTTTGAAATAGAACTATTTTGACACTGAAACTGTGTACTAATGTTAAACTGAATTGGTTTAAATAAACTGCTAATATGTATAAAAATGGATTTGATACACTGTTGCATATGCCATATAACCAAACAAAAACAAACCAAACCAATACAAATAATTGGCTGATACTCAAGTAATTTTTAAACATATCAATTTGACCAATAGATGGTGCACTAACAAATACTACAGATCCAGATAGATTTGATCTGCGAGTAGAGTAATGAAGGGTTACTTTACACTATACAGATCACCAGGACTAGAGTCTCACCATCAGATGCAGGTTAGAATCGTACAAGCCAACACCTTTTTGATCTTGGCTTGCTTTACCCCGCTTCATTAGATACAGTTAGTGTAATCTATGTTTTATCGTCTCTTTTAGAAATAAATAAATAAATAAATAAATGAATGAATAATGAAAAAGGATGAATAAATTATATAGGCAAAACATGATTTATCGTGAGAAAAAAGAAAACCAAAAAATAATTTAATTGAAAGAAGAAAACACAATGCAAAGAGAATAAAAAAACAAGAAAGGAAATTAATAAGGTATAGAATTTAAAAAAAGCAAAAAACGAAACAACAGAAAGAACTAACCATTAAAAAAAGGATACATGATATGGCTGTAACAGGTCATTATCAAGGAAGGAGAACCGAGGTTTAGAAAGAAAGAAAGAAAGAAAGAAAGAAAGAAAGAAAGAAAGAAAGAAAGAAAGAAAGAAAGGATGTAGCAAGAACAAAATTGATAATGAAAGAGAGAAAAATGGAAAACAACAGAAAGAAAAAACAATTAAAAAAAGGATACATGATATGGCTGTAACAGGTCATTATCAAGGAAGGAGAACCGAGGTTTAGAAAGAAAGAAAGAAAGAAAGAAAGAAAGAAAGAAAGAAAGAAAGAAAGAAAGGATGTAGCAAGAACAAAATTGATAATGAAAGAGAGAAAAATGGAAAACAACAGAAAGAAAAAACAATTAAAAAAAGGATACATGATATGGCTGTAACAGGTCATTATCAAGGAAGGAGAACCGAGGTTTAGAAAGAAAGAAAGAAAGAAAGAAAGAAAGAAAGAAAGAAAGAAAGAAAGAAAGAAAGAAAGGATGTAGCAAGAACAAAATTGATAATGAAAGAGAGAAAAATGGAAAACAACAGAAAGAAAAAAACAATTAAAAAAAGGATACATGATATGGCTGTAACAGGTCATTATCAAGGAAGGAGAACCGAGGTTTAGAAAGAAAGAAAGAAAGAAAGAAAGAAAGAAAGAAAGGATGTAGCAAGAACAAAATTGATAATGAAAGAGAGAAAAATGGAAAACAACAGAAAGAAAAAACAATTAAAAAAAGGATACATGATATGGCTGTAACAGGTCATTATCAAGGAAGGAGAACCGAGGTTTAGAAAGAAAGAAAGAAAGAAAGAAAGAAAGAAAGAAAGAAAGAAAGAAAGAAAGGATGTAGCAAGAACAAAATTGATAATGAAAGAGAGAAAAATGGAAAACAACAGAAAGAAAAAACAATTAAAAAAAGGATACATGATATGGCTGTAACAGGTCATTATCAAGGAAGGAGAACCGAGGTTTAGAAAGAAAGAAAGAAAGAAAGAAAGAAAGAAAGAAAGAAAGGATGTAGCAAGAACAAAATTGATAATGAAAGAGAGAAAAATGGAAAACAACAGAAAGAAAAAACAATTAAAAAAAGGATACATGATATGGCTGTAACAGGTCATTATCAAGGAAGGAGAACCGAGGTTTAGAAAGAAAGAAAGAAAGAAAGAAAGAAAGAAAGAAAGAAAGAAAGAAAGGATGTAGCAAGAACAAAATTGATAATGAAAGAGAGAAAAATGGAAAACAACGGAAAGAAAAAACAATTAAAAAAAGGATACATGATATGGCTGTAACAGGTCATTATCAAGGAAGGAGAACCGAGGTTTAGAAAGAAAGAAAGAAAGAAAGAAAGAAAGAAAGGATGTAGCAAGAACAAAATTGATAATGAAAGAGAGAAAAATGGAAAACAACAGAAAGAAAAAACAATTAAAAAAAGGATACATGATATGGCTGTAACAGGTCATTATCAAGGAAGGAGAACCGAGGTTTAGAAAGAAAGAAAGAAAGAAAGAAAGAAAGAAAGGATGTAGCAAGAACAAAATTGATAATGAAAGAGAGAAAAATGGAAAACAACAGAAAGAAAAAACAATTAAAAAAAGGATACATGATATGGCTGTAACAGGTCATTATCAAGGAAGGAGAACCGAGGTTTAGAAAGAAAGAAAGAAAGAAAGAAAGAAAGAAAGAAAGAAAGAAAGAAAGAAAGAAAGAAAGAAAGGATGTAGCAAGAACAAAATTGATAATGAAAGAGAGAAAAATGGAAAACAACAGAAAGAAAAAACAATTAAAAAAAGGATACATGATATGGCTGTAACAGGTCATTATCAAGGAAGGAGAACCGAGGTTTAGAAAGAAAGAAAGAAAGAAAGAAAGAAAGAAAGAAAGAAAGAAAGAAAGAAAGAAAGAAAGGATGTAGCAAGAACAAAATTGATAATGAAAGAGAGAAAAATGGAAAACAACAGAAAGAAAAAACAATTAAAAAAAGGATACATGATATGGCTGTAACAGGTCATTATCAAGGAAGGAGAACCGAGGTTTAGAAAGAAAGAAAGAAAGAAAGAAAGAAAGAAAGAAAGAAAGAAAGGATGTAGCAAGAACAAAATTGATAATGAAAGAGAGAAAAATGGAAAACAACAGAAAGAAAAAACAATTAAAAAAAGGATACATGATATGGCTGTAACAGGTCATTATCAAGGAAGGAGAACCGAGGTTTAGAAAGAAAGAAAGAAAGAAAGAAAGAAAGAAAGAAAGAAAGAAAGAAAGAAAGGATGTAGCAAGAACAAAATTGATAATGAAAGAGAGAAAAATGGAAAACAACAGAAAGAAAAAACAATTAAAAAAAGGATACATGATATGGCTGTAACAGGTCATTATCAAGGAAGGAGAACCGAGGTTTAGAAAGAAAGAAAGAAAGAAAGAAAGAAAGAAAGAAAGAAAGAAAGGATGTAGCAAGAACAAAATTGATAATGAAAGAGAGAAAAATGGAAAACAACAGAAAGAAAAAACAATTAAAAAAAGGATACATGATATGGCTGTAACAGGTCATTATCAAGGAAGGAGAACCGAGGTTTAGAAAGAAAGAAAGAAAGAAAGAAAGAAAGAAAGAAAGAAAGAAAGAAAGAAAGAAAGGATGTAGCAAGAACAAAATTGATAATGAAAGAGAGAAAAATGGAAAACAACAGAAAGAAAAAACAATTAAAAAAAGGATACATGATATGGCTGTAACAGGTCATTATCAAGGAAGGAGAACCGAGGTTTAGAAAGAAAGAAAGAAAGAAAGAAAGAAAGAAAGAAAGGATGTAGCAAGAACAAAATTGATAATGAAAGAGAGAAAAATGGAAAACAACAGAAAGAAAAAACAATTAAAAAAAGGATACATGATATGGCTGTAACAGGTCATTATCAAGGAAGGAGAACCGAGGTTTAGAAAGAAAGAAAGAAAGAAAGAAAGAAAGAAAGGATGTAGCAAGAACAAAATTGATAATGAAAGAGAGAAAAATGGAAAACAACAGAAAGAAAAAACAATTAAAAAAAGGATACATGATATGGCTGTAACAGGTCATTATCAAGGAAGGAGAACCGAGGTTTAGAAAGAAAGAAAGAAAGAAAGAAAGAAAGAAAGAAAGAAGAAGAAGGATGTAGCAAGAACAAAATTGATAATGAAAGAGAGAAAAATGGAAAACAACAGAAAGAAAAAACAATTAAAAAAAGGATACATGATATGGCTGTAACAGGTCATTATCAAGGAAGGAGAACCGAGGTTTAGAAAGAAAGAAAGAAAGAAAGAAAGAAAGAAAGAAAGAAAGGATGTAGCAAGAACAAAATTGATAATGAAAGAGAGAAAAATGGAAAACAACAGAAAGAAAAAACAATTAAAAAAAGGATACATGATATGGCTGTAACAGGTCATTATCAAGGAAGGAGAACCGAGGTTTAGAAAGAAAGAAAGAAAGAAAGAAAGAAAGAAAGAAAGAAAGAAAGGATGTAGCAAGAACAAAATTGATAATGAAAGAGAGAAAAATGGAAAACAACAGAAAGAAAAAACAATTAAAAAAAGGATACATGATATGGCTGTAACAGGTCATTATCAAGGAAGGAGAACCGAGGTTTAGAAAGAAAGAAAGAAAGAAAGAAAGAAAGAAAGAAAGAAAGAAAGGATGTAGCAAGAACAAAATTGATAATGAAAGAGAGAAAAATGGAAAACAACAGAAAGAAAAAACAATTAAAAAAAGGATACATGATATGGCTGTAACAGGTCATTATCAAGGAAGGAGAACCGAGGTTTAGAAAGAAAGAAAGAAAGAAAGAAAGAAAGAAAGAAAGAAAGAAAGGATGTAGCAAGAACAAAATTGATAATGAAAGAGAGAAAAATGGAAAACAACAGAAAGAAAAAACAATTAAAAAAAGGATACATGATATGGCTGTAACAGGTCATTATCAAGGAAGGAGAACCGAGGTTTAGAAAGAAAGAAAGAAAGAAAGAAAGAAAGAAAGAAAGAAAGAAAGAAAGGATGTAGCAAGAACAAAATTGATAATGAAAGAGAGAAAAATGGAAAACAACAGAAAGAAAAAACAATTAAAAAAAGGATACATGATATGGCTGTAACAGGTCATTATCAAGGAAGGAGAACCGAGGTTTAGAAAGAAAGAAAGAAAGAAAGAAAGAAAGAAAGAAAGAAAGAAAGAAAGGATGTAGCAAGAACAAAATTGATAATGAAAGAGAGAAAAATGGAAAACAACAGAAAGAAAAAACAATTAAAAAAAGGATACATGATATGGCTGTAACAGGTCATTATCAAGGAAGGAGGGAGAACCGAGGTTTAGAAAGAAAGAAAGAAAGAAAGAAAGAAAGAAAGAAAGGATGTAGCAAGAACAAAATTGATAATGAAAGAGAGAAAAATGGAAAACAACAGAAAGAAAAAACAATTAAAAAAAGGATACATGATATGGCTGTAACAGGTCATTATCAAGGAAGGAGAACCGAGGTTTAGAAAGAAAGAAAGAAAGAAAGAAAGAAAGAAAGAAAGAAAGAAAGGATGTAGCAAGAACAAAATTGATAATGAAAGAGAGAAAAATGGAAAACAACAGAAAGAAAAAACAATTAAAAAAAGGATACATGATATGGCTGTAACAGGTCATTATCAAGGAAGGAGAACCGAGGTTTAGAAAGAAAGAAAGAAAGAAAGAAAGAAAGAAAGAAAGAAAGGATGTAGCAAGAACAAAATTGATAATGAAAGAGAGAAAAATGGAAAACAACAGAAAGAAAAAACAATTAAAAAAAGGATACATGATATGGCTGTAACAGGTCATTATCAAGGAAGGAGAACCGAGGTTTAGAAAGAAAGAAAGAAAGAAAGAAAGAAAGAAAGAAAGAAAGAAAGGATGTAGCAAGAACAAAATTGATAATGAAAGAGAGAAAAATGGAAAACAACAGAAAGAAAAAACAATTAAAAAAAGGATACATGATATGGCTGTAACAGGTCATTATCAAGGAAGGAGAACCGAGGTTTAGAAAGAAAGAAAGAAAGAAAGAAAGAAAGAAAGAAAGAAAGAAAGGATGTAGCAAGAACAAAATTGATAATGAAAGAGAGAAAAATGGAAAACAACAGAAAGAAAAAACAATTAAAAAAAGGATACATGATATGGCTGTAACAGGTCATTATCAAGGAAGGAGAACCGAGGTTTAGAAAGAAAGAAAGAAAGAAAGAAAGAAGAAAGAAAGAAAGAAAGGATGTAGCAAGAACAAAATTGATAATGAAAGAGAGAAAAATGGAAAACAACAGAAAGAAAAAACAATTAAAAAAAGGATACATGATATGGCTGTAACAGGCTGTAACAGGTCATTATCAAGGAAGGAGAACCGAGGTTTAGAAAGAAAGAAAGAAAGAAAGAAAGAAAGAAAGAAAGAAAGAAAGAAAGGATGTAGCAAGAACAAAATTGATAATGAAAGAGAGAAAAATGGAAAACAACAGAAAGAAAAAACAATTAAAAAAAGGATACATGATATGGCTGTAACAGGTCATTATCAAGGAAGGAGAACCGAGGT
>CAUZXS010005721.1:5000-25702 GCA_963585895.1 Sepioteuthis lessoniana | reverse complement strand
TATATATATATAAGAGGTTTATGGTTCTTACTTGCTCATATATATATACATATATATATACATATATAAGAAGTTTATGGTTCTTACTGGCTCATATATTTATATATATATATGTACACGAGTATATATATATATATATATATATATATATATATATATATATATACATATATATTGTAAATCTACTAAAATACCCTGCAATATGAATATAATTAACATATGTCAAAATATTGATAAAAACGACATTTGAATTAAAAATAAAATCTACTACATATCTAATATATAATATAAATTCATTTGATATCCTGGATGTCTCAAAAATTTGATATCATTTTTTATGTACAACGTGTTTCAGAAAATCTAATTACTTTACTAATTCTTATCAAATTATATCAAATTGTAAAAAACATGTGTAGAAATAACTTAAAATTCTCTGTTTAATTATCTAGCACCTTTTTTTTCGATGAATATTCATTTTATGCTTGAATAGAAGAAAAAACATAAACTTGTAAATATTATGATATAACAGTGTTGGTTGTCACTAAATCACTTTGTGGGTTCGTGGCGAACCAAATGCATTATAATATGGAGGATGCTCAATATCTAGGATAGAGCTATTCTATAATATAATAATAATAAATAAATATATATATTAGATTTATATAATTATATTTTTAATGCCATGGAATTTAGACTCCAACCCCTGGCTTTCATGGAGTTTTTTACAAAACAACAATCATCAGGCAGTTAACAAAAGGAAATGAATCGAAAATCGAAAAAATACATTAAAAAACCGTTGGGATTTTGTCGGAATCTTTAAGTGTGATTGTGAGTGTGTTAATGTGTGTGGGTCTGTGCATGTGTTTGTGTGGGTTATAGTTGTGTATTAATGTGTGTGTATGTGTGGGTGGCATATAGTCGTCTGTGTATCTTTTTTTTGCTACGTTGTTTTATTTCTGTATGTGTAAATATTGAATTTGAGTTGCTTCTTCTCTTGCTGCCAAAATTTTTTAAACATTCGGATGAATTATTTGATTACTAAACACCCTGAATGTCAAAATACGGAAAATATTACTTATGAAGTTAAATAAATATGTAATATAAATAGTTACTATGTAATATATAGCAGACAGCTTTTAGATTCACTCTCAGGGTACTTTTTCTTGCGAGACCTCAGAAGCAGTGTCTCAAATACGGAAAATATCATCAATACGCGACTAGCGAAAGCATGGGCAGCTATCGATAGATTATCAGTCATATAGAAGTCAGACCTATTCGATAAAATAAAACACAATTTTCTCTAAGTAGCGGTTGTGTCCATACTACTGTATGGATGCACCACTGAAACGCTGACAAAGTGTACTGAGAAAAAGCTTGACGGCAGTTGCACAAGGATGCTGCGAGCTATTTTAAACAAATCCTGGAAGCAATAGTCCAGAAAACCACAGCTGTACGGCTACCTACCACCCATCTCGAAGACCATCGACATAAGACGAACAAGACATGGGGACACTGTTGGAGGAGCAAGTACGAACACATAAGCGACGTTCTTCAATGGAACCCTTCACACGGACACACAAGTGTAGGACGACCAGCTAGAAGTTATCTACAACAGCTCTCTGTTCGGATACTGGATATAGCCGGCAAGACCTGCCGAAAGCGATGGATGATTGAGACGGATGGTGAGAGAGAGTTAGGGAAATTCGTGCCAGCAGCATGATGATGGTGATGATGTAATATATGTTAATATGTTATTATCTTGTTTAAATTTCTTAAATGAAATCTGATAATTTTTATCACTTGGGATATTTGGACCGATATGGCCTTTAGCCGAAGGAAATATCGGCCGAAACGTTGTGAGTATAACAATTAAGATGAAGACAATAGACCGAATATTCTAATTGATATAAAAATATTATTAATATGCAATATACATATTATCTATTATCAATATGTTATATATATAAATATATTTAATACAAGCCTCATTTGATAAATAAGGAAAATTTTGCCAAAGGAATTGGCAATTGGAAGCAATGTTTAAAGTTGCCCTTTTTCAAGAAAATCAGTAATGAAGAATCCTTTCATGTCTGAGAGGACTGTCAGCATGATCTTTCTTACTGACTGCTGCACCTATAATTTTGTATTTATTTGGAAGTAAGTCCCTTCCACTCTATAGACTGTCTGTCCGACTCGGCAAACCTATTCAGCCCATCTGTAAATATTTTTTTTAACTAAAAGACGTTTATTTGTACTCATTAAGTCCCGTCGGCTGGGGTTGTAAAATACAACGACTCACACCAAAGGAATGACTAGGATATGACACTAAACAATCTGATGGTGAGGCTCTTGTCCTGGAGTTTTGAAGAACGCGGAGTAACCCTACCCCTTTATTGTCATTACAACCAGATCCACTCTGACTAGGAGTGGTAGTAACTATTAGGGTCCTATATATTGGTCAAATAGAAACATTTAATCATTTTCTAAACTTGGAATCATTTAACTGTGTGCAAACAAATGAGCTCTGGCTCATTTACAAATAATGTTACCAACAAACAATTCGTTTAAAAAACCATATATATTCAATATATAAGTATGAACAGAACTTGGTATCGAATAACCTATAAAGGTTGATATGCTGTAAAAAAAACAACCAACCAACCAACCGACCAACCAACCTCTACACATCACACAGTCTGCTGCAAATTTCACATTGTTTGCATAGCAAAAATTTGATGACTTGTCTCTATTCAAGCCAGCCCAGTCGGCTGGGGCTGTAGAATACACCAACTGCATCTCTGCAGAAGGGTAAAACCCTTTCAACGAATCTCCTGTATCTGACACTAAACAATCTGATAATGAGGCCCCAGTAATGCTGGAGGTTCGGGGAATGAGGAGCACCCCATCATTGGCATTGCTCCCAACTTTACTCTAGCCTTGAGTGGTAGCACCTGATAGGGTCCTATCTATGGGTCAAATAGAACTGTTTAAACTGCTAAATTGAATTGTTTGAAATAAAAATTCGATCATTTATCTGTGTGTCAAAAAAAAAAATGACTAATATTTAATTAGGTAGTTTGAGACACTTAGCAAAATAGGAAACCATTTAACTATGTCCAAAAGAAAAAGCTTCGGCTCGTTTAAAAACATTATCGGCAAAATGTGTTTACAATTCATATACATTTAAAGTATACGTATAAAGAGGATTTTACATTAAATAACCTACACTTGTTGATATGCCATCAAACCCAACCAAAACACATCTTGCATATTTAATCAATATGTATAAAGAGGATTTGGCATTAAATAATCTATAATGGTTGATATGCCATAAAACCCGACGAAACGAAACCAGTTGTTCAAACAAGGACCATTCAGTTGGATCCGTTGACATTTTGAATAGCCTCAAAATATTTTCGGAAGATTAAAATAACTTTATCTATAAACCAATTCAAAAACACAGAATTTATCTTAATTCCAAAAAAAAATTATGGCAAAGTTTTTTGGCATTTTTCCCAAAAAATATCCCCTCATATTTTTTGAGTGACCCTGGTAAATATCAAATACATAGAAAAAAAAAAAAAAAAAAAATCATGCAGAATAGTAAAAAAAAAAAAAATGTAAAACTTCTTTCGATGTTCTTTTTTAAATTGGCTTTGTAAAAGACTTAGTAAATATATTTATAAGGTTTTGTAAACATCTTTTGAGATTTGGACTAGGTGGTAATGGCTTGTGCGGAAAATCTCATCAACCATGACTTTCGTGCGGACGCCTTTTTCGATATCGGATGTTTCATCAATGACTTAAATCATTTCATAATCTTTATATGCATATTTGATAACGTTGAAAACATATGGCCTTGCCGGCTTCACAGAGAGAACAAGGAGAAATTTACCCAGATCAGATTTCTCAAGCCAGGTGATATGAACGTCTGATGGTTAGAAAAACCGTTTACGTCTTTGATTTTTCTTTTCGTTGTTGTTGAATATTTTTACTAGGACATTTCATTTTTTTATTTTCTACTTTTTAATCTTTATTTTCAATTTTTTTTCTCTTTAAATTGTGATTAAATAAGAAATACTCCATTGCTGCAGTTCCTTTTTTCTTCCCCCCCCTCTCTCTCTCTCTCTGATTCTCTCTTCTCTCACCGTCTTCTCTCTCTCTCTCTCTCTCTCCTCTCACCGTCTTCTCTCTCCCTCTCATTCTCTCTTCTTTCACCGTCTTTTCTCTCTCTCTCATTCTCTCTTCTCTCACCGTCTTCTCTCTCTCTCTCTCTCCTCTTCTCTCACCGTCTTCTCTCTCTCTCTCTCTATCTCTCTTCTCTCTCCCCAGAAAACTGTTACTTTCTTAGAAAGAAAAAATATCCTTTACCTACACTTTAGTATATCTCCTAATCAGGCACAAGGCTAGGAGCTGCTCAGAGTATCGGGTGTTCCTAAGAGGTCTTTCGTCCTTGACCAGGCCATAGAAGAAAAGTTTTTCTTTTTTTTTATTTCCTCTGAGATTAAACATAAATTTACAGTCACTCCTTTACAGACTATATTAGAAAGTTAGTTAATTTCTTTTGTTTGTTTGTTTTTGTGTTTTTTTAATGGGGTATAAACTTTTGTGGGTTATTCAATGCCAAAGCCATCCATGTATAAGAACATTAGTGGCTGTATTTAACCAATAGCTGAGGAGGATAACGGTTTTTATACTTTTCTCAAGGGTATTAGTCCGAAAGGGAACGCAATACCACGACTAGAGTTCATTTCGTTCTGTTTCTTTCTTTAATGGCATATCAACCTCTGTGGATAATCTAATGCCAAATCATTCTAGTAGCATAACTGAAGTGATACTATCTAAACCATAGTTGGGCGAATAAGAGGGTTCATGCCTTTTCCAAGAGTCCTAAACGGATCATAATAGCGCCACTGGTGTTCGAACTCGCTTACTACGATGTTGCAATCCATCATGTTAGCCACAACTCCTTAGGACTCCACACAGGAAATTCATTTTTTTTTTTTCGCTTACGAATATTATTTCAGTAAAGGTTTTCACGGGCACCCGTTCAAGTTCATCCGGAAAAAAAACCTTTCCAGAAATTTTTCAATGATTTGAACAAATTAGAACCGAAACCTCAATGCATTAAAAATAAATAAATAAATAAAAAACAAAGATAACAAACAAACAATGGAAAAATACCAAATTAGCCCAACAACCAAACAATCAAACAAAAAATTAACAATTATTTTACATTTTATAAGAGAATTCACTTCCACATTTTTATTCAATTCGGAACAGTTAGCGTTTGAAAAGGCAAGTAACCAAACAGATCAAATCCTTTTCATTTTTTGAAATTCCTCCGATTTAATGTGTTTTTTTTTTCTTTTTAAATACTTGTTCCGGGTTGATCGGTGATCATTCTGCATTGAATTTGAATGTGAAAGTGAAAGCCTCTTATAAAATGTATATTAATTTTTCTTATAGAAAATTATAAAGTTGCAGTGAGTTTGAGGGTTTTATTAGTTCACATTTCACAGAAACAGATAAATATCGAGCACACACACACACACACACACACACACACACACACACACACACACACACACACGAACTTTTTTAGGGATGGACCTAAACGGGTACATGTGTAGAATAATATCCTTATTAACAATACATCTCGAGTGATGTCATAGATAAAGATCTATGCAAGCTGTCATTATATATATATATATATTTATATATATATAGAGAGAGAGGCAATACCATAGCTGAGGATTTTCCGAGGCGTAATCATTACTTGTTGAAATATATATATAATGAACTGCAACTCCTCATTCGCATCTCTGGGACTATACAGAGCATGTAAAAAGAGTCATCTGACGAGACGGAGAATATACCAACAATATTCTCCGCCGAAATAAATTTATTATGACGGCTTAACCGAGTTTGAGTCTCCATTTAATTGTACTATATATATATATATATATATGCACATATGTATGTGTAAAACACACACACACACACACACACACACATATATATATATATATATATATATATATTGTGAGAGAGTTAATGAATAAAAACGTTTGTCCTGTACAATTTATATGTGATAGAAATATATTTAATATATATACAAAAAATTTAATAAATCAAAGACACTACGTAAAAATATATCACTATGTAATATTTTGTCGATGTAATAATTTCAACTGGTTTTCTACCAGACTAAGACCTAGTAATATATATGTTCGCAGGGTTAAATTTTGGCAATAATGGCAAATTATAAAGGCAAAAATTATTTACAAAATAATATTTTATAGAATGAGATACGACTTGCAGTGTCTCAAACGGCTGGGGTTGCAGAATCCACTGACTGCATTTCTACAGAGGAGTAAGACCCGCCAACGAGTGTCCTATATATGACACTAAACAATCTGATGGTGAGGTTCCAGTAATGCTGGAGCTTTGGGGAATGCAGAGTAACACTTCAATGCCATCGTTCCCAGGTCCACTCTGGCCTGGAGTCGTAGCACCTGATAGAGCCCTATCTATGGGTCAAATAAGACTAAACTGTGTACTTATGCTAAACTGAATAACTTGAAATAGAACTGTTTTAATATTTAAACTGCATATTTATGCTAAACTGAACTGTTCAAAATAGAAATGTTTGATTAAACTGAATAGATGGAAATAGAAATGTTTTAACATTTAACTGCGTGTAAACAAAAACTATACTTATACTAAACTGAATTGTTTGAATTAGAACTGTTTGACTCAACTAAATAGCTTGGAATAGAAATGTTTTGACAATTAAACTGTGTACTTATGCTAAACCAAATTGTCTAGATATAATTGTTTACTTGTATAAAAATGGATTTGGCATTAAATTACTTACAAAGGTTGATATGCAATAAACACAAACAAACAAACAAACGACTTACAGGCATAAATGAATATGAATCCGTATCAACTTAGGGAATCGAATAAAATGTAAAGAGGAAGAGGACCAACCAGAATTTGCTCAGCCTTCACTTACTTTAATAATGACTTATGTGATATTTTTTACTGATAGTACAACAATATAAGTGTATAAATAAACATATCTTTTTCTTCTAATCCCTGTGTTTTAGTGTGGAATGGTATATGTACAACCCGGCATCTGTTATAGATAACGACACACATAAACTACTATGGGACTTTGACATACAGACGGATAACCTAATCTCGGCTCGAAGACCCGGCCTTATAATTGTCAACAAAAAAAAAAAAAGAATTTGCAAAATTGTGGACATTGCTGTTCCGTCTGAACACAGAATAAAGCTGAAAGAAAGTGAAAAGAAGGATAAGTACCTCGACCTTGCAAGAGATTTGAAAAAACTATTGAACATGAAGGTGACAATTATGCGAATCGTGATGGGTGCTTTTAGTACAGTCACCAAAGGTTTATTAAAGGGAAGGGACTGGAGGACTTGGAGGTTGGAGGACGAGTGGAGACCATCTAAACAACTGTATTATTGAGAAAGTCCAGAATACTGAGAAGAGTCCTGGAGACTTGAGGAGACTTGTTGTCACTCAAACTCCATTGAAAGACCATCATCTAAAATTGATGTGAAAATGTCTAAAGGATTAATTAATTAATTAATTAATAATGATAATAATAATAATAATAATAAAACACGACTTGTTGGGAAAGGGGATCCACTGGAAATTCTGCATGAGGGTGAAACTTCACCATCCCAACAAATGATACATGTACAAACAAGAATCCGTCCTGATGAAGGATACATAGGAAATTCCCAGGGATTTTGTGATACAAGCTGACAACTAAATCCTTACCCGAACCCCAGATCAACTGATAATTAGCAACAAAAAAAAAAAGAGAGAAGGGAATCTGCTTTATGGTCCACTTTGCCGTCCCAGCGGACCACAGACAGAAAGTCAAAGAAAACAAAAAGAGAGGTAAGTACTTGGACCTTGCTAGAGAACTAATGAAGCTGTGGAACATGAGGGTAACTGTGATGCCTACAGTATTTGGAACACTTGGAATTATCCTCGAAGGTTTGGAAAAGGAGTCGGAAATCGAAGGATGAATCAAGGGCATCTAAACTGTAGCACAGTTGAGATTGACCAGAAAATTCAGAAGAGTCCTTGAGATCTGAAGAGACTTGCTGTCACTCCAGTGGAAAATCATCTGCTAACTATATTTACCTACTCCTCCGCTCGAGCAGGATATGACACAAGGTCAATTTTTAAGCGGAGTTTAGCAGGTTTGGATTCAGAGTTTTCCTTCAGGACTAGTTGCCTCACCAAGGCTGAATAACCCGGTCTGCCCTACTATTTACACATGGCCGGAGGGAGAATAATTGAATTCATACCTTTTGGAAAGGTATTAGTGCAATGTGAAATGCTATCAGTCTCGTCTAGGATTTGAACTCGTGTCATCTTGTCCATTTCCTTCGACGATAACCATTACACCACGGGCACCTCCATAAAATCATCAACTAACGCTGGTGTGAAAACTTACAAAAAGTAACATGATAATAATAATCGATACCCACATTTTCGATTGAGTTTTCCAATTTTTCTTGAAATTTTGGCTATGTCTTCCGGGCAGCGGTTGTATCGATACTGCTGTATGGATGCACTACTTCGACGCTAACTAAACGGCTGGAGAAGAAGCTAGACGGCAATTACACAAGAATGTTGTGAGCGATATTGAACAAGTCCTGGTGGCAACACCCCACAAGACATCAATTATACGGCCACCTGCCCCTCATCGCCAAAACTATCCAAGTTAGACGGACCATACATGCAGGACACTGCCGGAGAAGCAGGGACGAGCTCATAAATGATGTACTCCTATGAACCCCCACATATGGCCGAGCAAAAGTAGGACGACCAGCTCGAACATATATACCGCAGCTATGTGAGGATACAGGATGTAGCCCTGAAGACCTGCCGAAGGCGATGAACGATAGGGAGAAGTGGCGAGAGAGGGTCAGAGATATCTGTGCTAGCGGCACGACATGATGATGATGATTATACATATACGAGTGTCGTTCAAAAATTTCTTAGTCATGTCCGGATCTTAGATAGGACGAACATCTCTCACTTGATCAGTCGGCTGGGGCTGTAGAATACACCGACTGCTTCTCTGCAGAGGGGTAAGATTCCCTCGCAAACGAGTGTCCCAGATATGACATCAAACAATCTGATGGTGAAGTTCTAGTAATGCTGCTGGAGCTTTGGGGAATTCAGTCATTTTGATAAAAGTTTCAAACGATTCAGTTTAGTATAAGTCCAGTTGGCCTAGTGGGTATAGAACTGGCTCATTGGTCTAGTGGGTAGAGTGTTCGCCAATGGTTCGGAAGACCTGGGTTCAATCACAGGTCGCGTCATACCAAAGACTTTAAAAATGGTTGTTGATACCTCCTTGCTTAACACTCAGCAATATAAGGTACGTATCAAGGGTAAATTTGAGCAATAAAGGGAAAGGAGTAGCGCCCTCCCCTACACCTCAGTGTAGTAGCTATTGAAAAGGGAGCCTTCTGGTCGCCCTCGACTACGGTCGCCAAATTTGCTTACTTTTACTTACAGTTTTGTTTACTCACAGTTAAATGTTAAAACAGTTCTATTTCAAACAATTCAGTTTCGTGTAAGTACACAATTTTTTAATTTTACGTACAGTTAAACGGAAAAACAGATAATTTCAAATAATTAAGTTTAGCGTAAGATAATTTCAAATAATTAAGTTTAGCGTAATTACCGTAGAGTTTTATTTGACCCAACCGGGACATTGGCCCAGCGGTTAGAGTGTTCGCCAATGGCCCGGGAGACCTGGGTTCAATCCCAGGTCGAGTCATACCAAAGACTTTAAAAATGGTACTTGATACCACCTTGCTTAACACTCAGCATTATAAGGTACAGTTCAAGGGTAAAATGGAGCAATCCTGGGAATGGAGTAGCGCCCTTCCCTACACCTTGGAGTAGTAGCTATCGAAAAGGGAGTCTTCGGGTCACCTTCGACTATGGTCGCTAACTTTACTTTACTTTTATTTGACCCATAGATAGAACCTTATCAGGTGCTACCATCTGGACCATAGTGAATCAGGGAGCGATGGCAATAAAGAGGTACTCCCAAAGCTCCATCCTTACTGGAGTCTCACTATCAGGTTGTTTAGTTTCAGGACACTCGTTGGGGAGTCTTTCCCCACTGCAGAGATATAGCCGGTGTATGTTTCAGCTCCAGCCGACTGGGCCCGCCAGCGTTTATGAAAATTGAACGTTTCTGACAACATTTCATTTGATAAGTTCTTGATTGTATAAAAAGATAGTTTTGAATTTTAAAAAAATTCTAATGCATTTTTTTTTCATATATTAAGTATCCAAATTGATGAAAGGAAGTTAATGAGATTTTAGGATTTAAATTTGAGAACCTTTGTGTATCTTAATTTATGAGTCCTTTCAGAGTTATATGCAGCATCTATTTATCTCTCTATTTCGGATATTTGATATGAGGGAATCCCGATGCAAGATTGAGCGTCGTAAGAGAGTTCTAACTCTAATTGAGCAATTACACTCACTTTCGGACTAATGCCCCTTGGGAAAAGTACAAAACCCCTTATCCCTCTGCTATGGGTTTAAATAGTATCATTACTGTTCATCTATAAGGATGGCTTTGGCATCCCCAAAATTTGATATGCCTTTAAACTAAGAAACCAAGCCAACTTATTATGGATGGGACATTAGATATGTTTTTTTCAATTTTTTATTTATTAATTATAGTGACGTTTTGACAATGTATCTTCCGTCGTTTTGTTGATGTTGTTTTTACTCAACTGATGGTACCTGGTGTGTAATTTTAATTATAACTCAAATACAAATACGATTTTTTTTCTCATGAGCAAGGATAATGTGGAAAGTGTTGAGAGACTTGCAGTCACTTGATTCTCAATGTAGTCCACCAGATATTGCTTCTGTGAAAACTGAACTAGTAGTTGGCGCCTTAAAACGGGGAAACTTGCTATAGGAGGAAAAATAGAAAGCAGCCAGATTACAGAACTTTTAAAATCAGCTTGAAAATTTAAAAGAGTCCTGAAGATCTTTCGAGACTTGCTGTCGTTCAGACTACAGAGAAAAACCAAGAGATACATGTGGTGTGAAAAATTCGTAAGGAATGTAATAATAATGATAAGTGGAACCGGGAGCGATGACAATGAAGGGGTACTTCACATTCCTGAAGCTACAGAATTTCTGGAGCCTCGCCATCAGATTGTATTGTGTCTTATCCAGGAGATTCCCACCAATTTGATAAATGCTTTTTACAGAATTATTTCAAAGAGTCATTCGAGACTTTTGCAGTCTTTTATAGCCAAACAAGAAGAACAACCATAGGGTATCACATATCAATCTTTTCACACTGTTTCTCATTGTCTCCTAGAATGCAGTGATTTAGAATTGATCGTAAAAGACTTACGCATATCGTTAAATCTTTTACGAATATAAAGGAAATAATTCTTATTCTTATTTTTGTTTTAGCAAAATGGTTATCCATATCTTGTATATTTCTCGTACAAATTCATATCTACTGATGATGGCTTTTGAACAATGAGATCCAAGCACTGCAACACTAACGGAAGTTGTGTTGGGACTGTAAAGTGATCTGTGTAAAAAAATAAACATTATTTGTTCACATTATATGACATTATCTTGATCTACCTATAAACGTTTCAACCGACCCTCGTAAGCAATAGACTTCAGGACGTGACACTGTAACTGAATTGAGGCCTCTTAAGACGCTTAGATCAGACTAAATATCAAAATTCTCTCGGGAGAATTTATAATACTGAAAATATGGAGATGGTATCTTAAGACACGTATACAAAACTATCCAAAATAAATATCTAACAATTTAATAAATGCTCCCTACACAATTATGGTCGGTTGGTTGGTTGTTTGGTTGGTTGATTCTTTTTTTTTCCGGCTAATCGACCTTTTTCGAGTCATTTGACGCCGAATTAAGTCATTTTGCTAAGTTTCAAACAAATCAGTTTAGTATAAGTATAAGTATAATTTTTTGTTCACAGTTAATTATCAAAACAGTTCTATTTCAAACAAAATCAGTTTAGTATAAATACACAATTTAGTTCTAGTTGATCCATAGATAGGAACCTGTCAGATTCTACTGTAATATAATGGCCGAGGGATTTCATTTTATGCCTTTGGGTTTAGTTAGGCTGAGAACATTTCGACTCAGCACATGGGTTAGTTAGGCGCAAACTTGAGCCCAGGTGTTCACGCGCGTGCGCGGGAAGAGCGGACGTGTCACTCAGAGATGTCACAATAGCTCAGATGGGAAACGGGGTTAAAGAGTGCGAATGACGTCACGCACCGGAAGAGTGCGCGAAGGATTTTGGGAGATTTGAAAAAGTCAGTTAGTTGAGTTGAATCCTGCCTCGGGAGAAGACGGTTGGCTTTCGCTTGGTCGCCGAAGCCAGGCCAGTGGCCTTTGTGGCGGGTGCCACACGTGTTGGGCGGGGGGAGATGGAAAAGCCAGAATAGAAAGAACGTGTATCTCTCTCCTTATGTCGAAGAACCTTTAAACTCAAAGGTAATAAAACGTTTCGTACCTGAACTAAGAAGTCGTAAGTGTTTTTCGTGTTTCGAGATTCCTATGTTCTATGTATATATATATATATGAACATTATATGTCCATTTCGCATATCCGTATCTGGCTATGGTACACTACCACTCCGAGCCAGAGAGAGTCTGGGAGCGATGGTAATGAAGGGGTAATCCGCATTCACTAAAGTTCCAGCATTAATGGAACCTCGCCATAAGATGGTTTGGTGCCATATCCAGGGTACTTGTTGGGGGTCTGATCCTTTTGCACAGAAGTAGTCAGTGCACTCTGCATCCCCAGCCGACTGGGCCATGCACTATTATGTGAAGTAGAACAGAGAGATGTTTTATAATATATCTTGGTATATTAGGAATGTTGAAAATATTATATATATATATATATCTTGGCATTTTAGCAATTTTTAAGATATCGTTAAATCAGATATATACATATACACAAAGGAAATTATTCTTATTCCTTGCTTTGTTCCGGTAAAAAATGGTGTTTTTATCATGTATCATCATCATCATCATCATGTCGTGCGGCTAGCACGGATATCCCTGACCCTCTTTCTCCATGTCTCCCTATCATTCATCGCCTCCAGCAGGTCTTCAGGGTTACATCCAGTTTCATCACATAGCTGCTGTATGTATGTTCGAGCTGGTCGTCCTCCTTTTGATTGGCCATATGCAGGGGTCCACAGGAGCATATCACTTACGATCTCGTCCTTGGTTCTCCAGCAATGTCTAGCATGTCTGGTTCGTCTAGCTTGTATAGTTTTCGTGACAGGTGGTATGTGACCGTACAGTTGGCGCCTTGTGGGGTGTTGCTGCCAGTACCAATTTTTGCGTGACAATGACAAATTTGAATCACGTTTACATGGAATCATTTCACAACTGAATTAAAAGAAAACCATTTTTTAAAATAACATTTTCCAAATGTGGTTTAGGCCGATGTTCTGTTTGCTGATAGAATTTGCACAGTACATACATACATACATATATATATATATATATATATATATATAAAAGTAAAGTTAGCGACCATAGTCGAGGGTGACCCGAAGGCTCCCTTTTCGATAGCTACTACACCAAGGTGTAGGGGAGGGCGCTACTCCATTCCCAGGATTGCTCCACTTTACCCTTGAACCGTACCTTATAATGCTGAGTGTTAAGCAAGGTGGTATCAAGTTCCATTTTTAAAGTCTTTGGTATGACTCGACCTGGGATTGAACCCAGGTCTCCCGGGCCATTGGCGAACACCCTAACCGCTGGGCCAATATATAAGTATAAATAATAGTAGATTTAAACAACTTCTACTGCAATGACAACAGCAGCAATAACATTTTTTAAAAATCCTTCATCAGAAGATGACCATGGGATCAAGTATGGCTTCGTAGTTGGCGCAGGAGTACCTCATGATACGTATCACTATTTTTTCTTCTTTCAAGTCATAATGCAAGAGCAACAGATTTATACAAGTGCACCTCGTCTGATCTTAAAGACACTTGATGCATTTTCCGTTTATTTCTATTAGATACAGTTAGTTTACTCAGTAAAACCTCAGCAGTAAAGTTTTGTATTTTACCAGATAATAATGAAGTATCCAGACAACAAAGTAATTTGGTGACCCGAAGGCTCCCTCTTCAATAGCTATTTCAACGAGGTGCTGGGGAGGGCAGTACCCTTTTTCTTGGATTTCTCCCCTTTACCCTTGATCACTACCTTATAATTCTGAGTGTTAAGCAAGGAGGGATCAAGTACCATTTTTGAGTATTTGGTATGACTCGACCTGGGATTCTATCCCGGTCTCCCGGGCCATGGGTGAACAGTCTACCCTCGGGGTCTCTGGTTTCTCATTTGTTCATTCAATCGTAATTTAGCTATAAGACAAACACTTGCTGTATCGAAATTTTAATTTGATATATATATATATAGATAGATAGATAAGTAAAGTTGGTGACCGTAGTCAAGTGTCCCTTTTCAATAGCTAATACACCGTGGTGCTGGGGAGAGCGATACTCCTTCCTCTGGATTGCCCTACTTTACCCTTGATACCTACTTTATAATTCTGAGTGTTAAGCAAAGAAGCATCAAGTACCATTTTTTGAGTCCGCTGCATGATGACCAGGATTAAACCCCGGTCTCCCGGGTGATTGGCGAACACTTCCCAAAACACCCGTGGAATCAATTAACTGAATAATATAACGTAGAACAATAAACGGACGGCAAAGATTCATATTAAACCTTTTTATCTATTAGGTGACTGTTGTCAGAGTATTGCAATTTAGAGGGGGTGAATAAAAATAGGGTGTGAATATAAATGAGAGGGGCTCGAGTGTAAATGAGGAGGTATAACTACAAAGAACGGTGTGTGGGGGGGAATTAACTACAAATAAGGAGGCCTTAAGTACGATCCAGGGGGCATGACAAAAAAGGGGCTCTGTGTACAAATAAATGTGCATGATTACAAACCAAGGATGATGAGGCGTGGCTAAAAATGAAGGGGATGAAGAATAAAGTGAGTACGACTAAAATAAGGAAGAGCTCGAGTACAAATTAAGAAGGTTTGAGTACAAATGAGGAGGCATGACAACGAATATGGCGGCTCAAGAAATAAGGGGTCATAACGACAAATGCAGTGGGGCTTGAGTACAAATACGGCAGCACGACAACAAATGAGGGGGTTGAGTACAAATGAGAAGACACGACTATAAATCGGGAGGGTCGAGTACAAATGGAGAAGGCATGACTACAGATGTAGGTTGGGCTTGAGTACAAATGTGGCTATATGATAAGCAAATGATGGGTGTCGAGTACAAATGAGAAGGCACAACTGCAAATAAGGGGGGGATCGAGTACAAAAGAGAAGGCACGACTATAAATGAGGTGGGGTCAAGTACAAAAAATGGCACGATTACAAATAAGGGGGGATCGAGTACAAATGAGAAGGCACCACCATAAATGAGGGGGTTCAAGTACAAAAGAGGAGGCACGACTATAAATGAGGCGGGGTCGTGTACAAATGAGAAGGCACGACTATAAATGAGAGAGAGGTGCCCGTGGCGTAATGGTTATCGTCGCAGGAATTGGACACGGCGACACGAGTCCAAATCCTGGACTGATTGCATTTCACATAGCACTAATACCCTTGGGAAAGGTATGAATCCAATTATTCTCCCTCCAGCTATTGGTGAGGCAACTAGTCTAGGAGAAGGAAAACTCTGAATTCCAACCTGTTAAACTCCGCTTAAAAATTGACCTTGTGTCATATCCTGCCCGAGCGGAGGGGTTGGTAAATATGATATGATAAATGAGAGAGAGTCAAGTTCAAATGAGGTTGCACGACGTTAAATATGAGGGGGTACTCATTTGTGAGGAGGAACGTCTGCAAATGAGGGGGTTCGAGTACAAATGAAAAGGCACGACTTCAAAAGAATGACTAAAAATGATCGGGTAGGAACGAATAAAAACTGTTTATGTCGTAAAAATTATCCTAAAAATTCTTGGTGGGGAAGTGATTTTCATGGGAGATTCAGTATCTCCCTATGTACATTTCAGCAACAGACTACGAGCTCTGGCTTACTAATTAATTTTTGGATACTTTCGAAATGAGACTTTACATATTTAGATATGTTGTTATATTCTAACCTTGGACTCTACCCGATTTCTCGACCGCTCTGTCCGCCCTTGCAATATGCCTACCAATTGACGGTGATCTGCTTTTGAGGCAGTCACGTATTTATCGTGCTCAAATATCTTCAATGATTCAAGATGCCACAATTACCAACTCGATATAAACGTCCGTGTCCTTAAGGAATTACCTGCCTTCAAGATATTTACCTTTTCTAATCAATTTAAATTCTTTCTAGGTAAGATTTTTTTTCTTACGAAACTTATATTGAAATAAAATGAATAAATAAATAAATAAGATAAGAAAGAAAAGAAATCAGACCTTTTATTTCCGTAATAATTCCTTCTTCAAGCTCAGTATGTACTCGTTTTTTCCCCACTGAACCGCCACCAACTTTCCTTTTCCTGTCAATTTGCTTTTTTCTTTCTTTCTACTAAATCTTCTGCCTAATTGACATTTCGATGTTATCTTATCAGACTTGGAGTAATTATTTTTGAGTCGCACTAATTAATTATAATGAACCGGCAGTAAATTAAGAGGTATCCATGCTAACGCTGGGTAAATAGGAAGTCACTTCCTTTTCGCCCGTTTCTGGTCACTTCTCCAGAGATTGGTTAACACAAGTAAGATACAAGATAATTGAGCGGGAAGAAATATGGGTACAGATACTATATTCTAATCCAAATATGAGTTACAGAGAGACGAAGGAAAGAAGAAGAAGAAGAAGAAGAAGAAGAAGAAGAAGAAGAAGAAGAAGAAGAAGAAGAAGAAGAAGAAGAAGAAGAAACAGAAACAGAAAAAGAAAAGAAAACTAAAAAATGTCATACTCTTATACCCATCACACACACACACATACACACACACACACATATATATATATAATATGTAATAAGAAGAAAACTCAAACCTGTTTAAATTGTCATTATAAATTTATTTCAGTGAAGAATATTATCATACTCTTCGTCTCATCAGATGACTTCACACGTTTAATTTGCGGTTGAAAAACCGCAAATATGGATTACAGGCTATATATATAGGCATGAATGTATATATATATATATATATATATATATATATATGCGCGCGTGTGTGTGTGTGTGTGTGTGTGTGTGTACTCCTCTACCGGAGGTTGAGCACTCTAGCAAAGGAGTAAAAGGTTGCCATCTGCGTGATGCAAAGCTCTTCTAACGAATTGAGCACTCTGGTATCTGATAGCACAAAATGTAAACAAACGAAAGCTACAACGTATGCGTTATAATTCCTGAGCTGACGTATGTGGTCGAAATGGCTGAGTGGTTAGATGCCATGTCTAGTGTAAAGTTAAGCGAGTTTCGATCCTAGCTGGAAGCCACACTGAAGAGTTGTGCTACAGCGAAACCCGCCCAACTTTCCGTGTAATATCTTACCGCATAGGTGACATACGCCAGCTCAGGAATTATAACGCATATAGTATAGCGTTCGTTTGCTTAAATTTTGCGCTAACACGCACACACACATATATATATATATATCATCATCATCATCAAGTCATACCGCTAGCACGGATATCCCTGACCCTCTCTCGCCACTTCTCCCTATCATTCATCGCCTCTGCCAGGTCTTCAGGGCTACATCCCGTATCCTCACATAGGAGTACATCACTTATGAGCTCGACTCTGCTTCTTCAGCAGTGTCCTACATGTCTGGTTCGTCTAACTTGGATAGTTTTCGTGATGGGAGGTTGGTGGCCGTATTGTTGGTGCCTTGTGGGGTGTTGCCGCCAGGACTTGTTCAATATTGCTCGCAGCATTCTTGTCGATCAAAATGGTTATTGCTAAATTGTACTAATTCTAAAATCTAGAATAAATTAAAAAAAAACTATGCAAATCATCTGATCGTGAGGCGATAGTCTTGGAGTTCAGGGTAATGTGGAGTACTCTTTCATTGCCAGTTCCACTCATATCCAAAGTAGTAGTACCGGTTAGGTTTCGATCGAGGGGTCAAATATAACTGTTTTGCCATTTAATTGTGCAAACAAGTGTCTGGTGTTTAATTGAATTATGAATGTTAAATAGCAATATTTGAAAGAGTTTAAGAATGTGCAAACGAATGGGCTCTGGCTTGTTTAAAACGTTATCTACAAACCATCCGTTTACAAAACATATATCTAATCTATACTTATATATGTATCTGTACATATATATTGATATATAATGTATACAAATTGTATTCTGCATTAAATAACTTATAAGAGTTGATATGTAATAAAACCCCATCCAAACATCAAAAAGATAAACAATTTTTAGATTTTAGAGTTAGATTGATGTTATAACATATTGAAAATTAAATTAATAGTTTGAATGTAAACTCAAAGACGACTGATAGTGATAAATATGTTTTGCCGAAAAAGCCCAATGGGAATAAGTTATTAATATTATTAACCATAACATCTGGGGAATAAAAGTAGCAGCAAAAATAAGTATGGAAGATTAAAATTGAAACTGATTACAATAAAAAGGCCTGTCACTAAGTTAAAGCTTAAATCTTAAAAACGTAAGTATAAACCCCCATTTTTGTGTCCCGCAAGAGTATCTTCTTTCTCAGAAGAATACGAGGACATATCTTTTACAAGCGTTCTAATTATGATCAACCAACCAAATCTATGAGAATGGTGTCTGTTGAAGAGACAAAATCCACCGAATGATCATTGTGGCTCTTTATCAGAGGACACCATATATCATCGTCATCATCATCATCATCATGTCATGCCGCTAGTACGGATTTCCCTGACCCTCTCTCGACACTCGTCTCTATCATCCATCTCTCCTGGTAGGTCTCATTTTCTACATCCTGTATCAGTACAGAGCTTTTGTAGATAGGTTCTAGCTGGTCACCCAAGCCTTGCGCGTCCGTGTTAAGGGTTTCACAGTACACCGATTACGAGTTTGTCCGAACTCCTCCAATAGTGTCCTGCATGTATTGTTTGTCTAGCCTGGATGGTTTTCGAGATGGGTGGTAGATGGCCATACAGCTGCCGTTTTGTGGGATGCTGCCTCCAGGATTTGTTTAATGTAACTCGCAGCATTCTTGTGGAATTGCCGTTAAGCTTTTTTCTCCATACGCTTAGTGGTGCATCCATATAGTAGTACTGACTCGACCGCTACTTGGAAAAACTGTGTTCCATTTTATCGGGTAGATCTGATTTCCATATTAACCGATAGCGAATCGATACCAGTTCATATCTTTGCTAGTCACGTATTGATGTATATATATATATATATATATATATATATATATATTGTGATGAATAGTTTGCCAAATTTATGAATATTATTTGCTGAATATATTTGAAATAGCGTTTATATCTAATTTAGTATAGTGTAGAGGAAGAGTCAACGGTGTTTGGAAAATGTCAGTTTCTCACCTTTACGTTCAGAGACGAGAAACTCGCAATTGTTATGGATCGTTGACACTGTGAATATGCTATCCTAACCCGTATATATATAGGTAATATTCGGTCAGGTTAAAAAGTTTGGAGTACTTCCCTCAGGACAAGAAAATCATTCAAGAGGTGAACATTTAAATTGTCCTGGTAGAGAGCTCAATGTAATTTATTACAGAAAAATATTTCTTTAAGAAAAAAAACCAAAGACCGGTTAATTCATGATTATAAATTTATTTCCATCCCGTATTTTCAGTTTCTGGTGTGAACCAAAAATATGAAGAAAAAAAATTAATACAGGACTTCTTCAGACCCAATCGATCATTAATTATATATATATATATATATATATATCAAACTGGCGTAAAGTCAGCTGAGTTTCGATTCCAGCTTGAAGCATCTCTCGTATCGAGCCACACTAATGATTTGTGATACAACAATAAAATCAATATATATATATATATATATATATATATATATTTTGTTGTAAGTCCTACGAGGGAAAGAAATATCATATATATATATATATATATATATGTATATTTATATATATATATATATATATATATATATATATATATATATATATATATATGTGTGTGTGTGTGTGTGTGTGTGTGTGTGAAGTTACGATGTATTGAAAGTTAAATAAAACTGTCTCTAAAATTTTCTCGTAAAAAAGCAATGGCTATTCAGGGTAAAACTTTTAATAGCACAATAGCATATTTTGTCAATCTTACTCTCTCTCTCTCTCACTCTCCCTCTCGTTCTCTGTATATATATTATATATATATATATATATATAATATATATATAAAGTTTTTAAAAGAGACTTTAATCATTGATCTGCATCCAAACATATATATGATTAATATATGTGTGCGTGTGTGCACGTGTGTGTGTATGTGTGTTTCGCCATTAGTCTTTCATTTAAGCATGTTTGATTAAATAATAAAGACTCATTTTGTATATATAAGTTTATAAAGATCCTTTCACGTTTTCTGATAAGTGTCTTTGTTTCAGTTTGGAATTGGTAGATGA